>APFE030729233.1:0-15554 GCA_000404065.3 Pinus taeda
GCTATTTTTGACCCTAGGACCCAACCCAACTTATCTTAATAAATTTAATATTATTATTATTCTTATAATATTAAATTGATAATACAATATTCCATTTCTCGAAATTAGTAAAATTAGGTACTATGAATAGAATCTTACGTAATTTATTTAATTAAATAACATTAATAAATTAATATTAATGGTTATTATAAATTAATTATTAGTTTGAATGATTTCTTTTGAAGAACTTATATTATTATTGTTATTTTTATAATATTAAAATTAATAATGTAATAATCTATTTCTAGAATTTAGTAAAAAATTAGTTATAATGAATGGTAATTTATTGAAATTAGTTATAGTAATTTATTTGGTTAAATAACATTCGGTTATTAATAAAATAAATTTATTATCAGATTGAGTGATTTCCTTAAAAGACGTAATTATATATTCCTATTCTGAAAATAATAATGGAGTAATTTCAAAAACAATAAGTATTTTATTTATTAAATTAAAAACTAAATATATACAAGAATTATATATTAAGGGTATGTTAATTTACTACTTACTGTTGATGTAATATTAAATCATTTTTCTGTTTATAAAAGTTATTAAGCTTACTACCTATTAATACTATTCATAAAAGGTTGGATTAAATAATTTATTTTATGTATTGAGATAAGAGTATTATTTTAATTATATCACCTATATAGGCCCTACTAATTATTGCTAGTTTAAGGAGCTGAAAATACAAAAGAAGAAATCACACATAAACATAAAATGACAATAACATAAATATAAGAATACATCATAATATAGAGACCCTAATAATATTGATTATATGAAAAAACTAAATAATACTCACCTTGGATTATAAGGTAAAATCAAAATACGATTAATAGTTAAAAATGACTATACAATAACAACATTAGTATACCCGAAAAGAATAAACCGACCGACCTTGAAGAAAGTGTCCTGGGTGAACAGAGAGGGAAGGAAGAAACCCTAAGACGACAGGGCGGATGAAACCCTAAATCGGAACCATTGATTTGTGATTACTATCAATAATTTAAAATATTTTTTTAATGTTAAATCCCTACCGTGAATAATAATTATGATAATTAAACTAAAATTATAAAATATAATTTAACTTTATATTTTCAAATCAATATGCGGAGGTTTATACACGAAGTAAATGTTAGCATCAAAAGATTTCTTATGAGTGTTAAAACAGTTATGCCTCGTTCCTCGGGCAGGTGACTGTTCTTATACGATCGTGACCTTCATTTTCGCCGTGGCTGCTTTCTTGATCTTTTTTATCAACGTCAGGGAAGAGAAGAAAATATGTAGCAAGTGAAAATAGGTAGCAAGTAAAGTGATTAAATGTAAAATAATTTATATAAATAAGTTAATTAACAATAGGGATGTATATGTAATAAGAAGATTTATTTTGGCGTAAATTATGACGGTTTATTTTAATTTAAGATTAGATATAAAGCATGCATAATACAAATATATTAAATACTTATTTAGAATAACACAGTGTAGATATATTGAAAACCTAGTTAGAATAGGTGCCTTACACTTCATGCTATCGTTTAAGGTTAAAATTAATTTAGTAAATTATTTCATTAATATATATGTTATTTCATTTCCCCCTTTACTTCACTTAGTGTCTAGGTACCAAACTTAGTGTCGAGTTACCAACCTTATTTTGTTGTAATTCTTTCCATGTTTCCTTCATGTATAATTCACCATCCATACCAAGATTAAAAAATAAAATGATGTTCTAAAAAATATATATGGTTTAGTGAGAGGAAGTATGTTCCATAATGCCTTCTTTATAGAAAATGAAAGTACATGTTCCGTAATGCTTTATATATTATATATATATATATATATAATTCTTTGGTTACTTTTCTCTGTTTCAAAGAAAAAAAAAATGAATTGGGGTATAATTACCTCTTTACCTTTTAAGCATAATTACTTGTGAACCAATGAGGCCTAGTCGGCAGGGCCTCTCACTTCTCAATTCAAATACTAGCCATCGACCATCAGACAGACATTGGGAGATGCTACTGACTATTCATTCAAACAAAATAGAATACTTTTCCCTAGTTCGCATTCCTTCCAATCTTCTATCCAGTGTCACTGAGAGAGATATTTTACACGGGCCTTGTTAGATATCCAAAGTGGATAGGCGGGTTCAACCCATATTGACCCGTTGAACGCATAAAACCTGACACTGGCAGGCAGTCGATCGTACTCTTTTCATATGGGATAGTTGAAGCCGTTAGATACGGGGCATGATGGTTGAAGCAGAAGCAGTTGCAGTTGCAGAGAGTCGACACCATGGACATGGGCATCAACCAATTAGTAACTAATGATTAATTTTATGGTTCACAATAATTACAGGTAGACAAAGTGGGGAGTTGATTTCAAAGAGAAACACCTTACCGTGTAATTATCATAAATTATTAGCATTTAATTAACTGGAATAATTGGAATGTTTTTAGTGACATTTTATAATAAAAGATTATATTTATTTTAAAAAGTAGTTATATTATTTTGCTTTTCAATTTAATTAAAAAATAATATATTATATATCTCAATACTATGTTCATTCATTATATATTATATATATATATTATATATATTATATTTTATCACATATGTGATAATATGTTTTCTTATTACCTATCTTTTTAAATGTATATATGTTTAATTTATATGTCAATTCTTTTATAATTAATAATAATAATAATAATAAATAAAATCTCCGTGGGCGGTGAAGAGATGCATCAATTTTAATGGGCATGGGTTATCATGATACTAAACACATGGGAAAGTGAATTCTCATCCTCTTGCAATCAATGTGGTTTATGCATGGTGTTGGCATTGCCGCTATGGTCAAACAAGCACAAAGGAACAATGAGTATAGCAAAAGTGGGATAATCAAAAAATAAATCTACATAGATGATTTGCAAAACCAATCAACCATTAGGTACTAGTTTATCGTGTTGAGAGCCGGTTATATCATGAGCAAGGTGGGGTTCTAGAGCATCAATAGTCCTCTCTGAACAAGTTTGATATATAACATTTCTCTAGATCATTCTCATCAATTGTTTCATTTCCTGTCTTAATTTTCAACGATTGGCTTATGGCATACTTGATGTTACTCTCGCTAGAAGATTTTCCCTATCTCTAGCTTGGTCTGTTGCTACTTAATCTATTTTTTAGCTCTTCCTTACTAGTTAATTTATGTAGGCACTGGCTTCTACCCTTAGGCTTAGTCTACGTCACATTCGTTCCATTCATTAGCTTATTTCCAATCCTACTTTGGCATTTGTTGTCCAACTTTACAATGGTATCTTTCTGTAGTGGGTGGACACTAGCTTTGAGCTTTAGCCTCTCTTTTCTTTGTATTATGGTTCCTAAGCTAGGTTTATTTCTTGGAGACCCATAAATTGTGCCTTGGTGGTTGTCTCCCAAGTGCACCTTTAGTTCAATCCTTTTTTTTTTTTTTTTTTGTCTTTACTGCTAATTGGGTTTTTCAATTTCCTTTTGACCTCTAGCACTAAGAACATCGTTTTATCCTTACATTCCCATGTTTCTGTAATGAACTCTAAGCCTAAGTGTTGTCTCCCTCCCTCCATCTACAACTACTTGGATATTATCAGAATCAATAATAGCACAAAGGAAAGGATCTCAGAGGAGGTCTCATCGCAATGGAATTGGTCCCTCCTCTTCTTAGGCATAATTGGATGTGGAATATTCAGCAAGAGACACAACCAAACCTAGACACCACCAACAATTCAACAAGAAATTGAGAATATAAAAAGGAAGGCAAGACTTGAGCAAATATTTATCTTGAATGAATAGGTCTTGGAGCAAGTCGAAAATTGGGTCCCTAATACTAGTACTATTAGAACTGGAAAAATAAAATATATGAAAAGTATATATATTTACTAGCAACTTAAAACTGTAATGGGCAGAGCTTCAGTGGAAAGATCTGAAGAACGACAAGACCTCTTGCTTTGTATATGGATGAGATTCGTAATCAAGTTAGGAAGTCAGATGCAAAAGTGACAAGTCGAGCCAAAGCACTAGAAAACATGGACTTCTTAGCCTTGAGTGAAGACAATAATCCACCTATAACCATTGAGGTACACACTCCTTTTGACTAGCTATTACGATGAATAATTTTTTCTATTTACATTGCAATTTTTTGGATTTATATATGATATAATATACCATATCATAAATAGTCTAAATGACAAGTACATCTATCAACAGTATCTAAGTACATTTTATTTTTCTTAAAAACAATTGTCTAGACTACAACCATTTTGATATGTGATTGGTATAGTTTCCTCAGTGGAAAACCAACTCATACAATGAATACAAGTTATGTAGCTCTTTTTCGAAGTGATATAATATAAATTTCCTAGCTAGTTAAAATAATAATAATAATTTAAAATAAAGTTGTTATTTCAATATTACAAAGAGCTATTATCGGACACCAAGTCGGATGACTCGCATGCTATACAAAAAATAGTTTAGCGCATTCTGCCTCTAGTTAACAAAGAGAAAAATAAGGCTCTCTTAAGAGAGATCTTTATCAAAGAAGTAGAAGAGGTAGTAAAATCTATGCCCTAAAACACGGGTTCTGCACTACATGACTTCACTACTAACTTTTTTCAATCTTCTTGAACACAAATAAAACATGATATATGTCAAGAAATCGAGGAATTACGAGATTGAAAGCCATCCTTAAAACTCTTGATGCTACCTTTCTCACTTTAGTTCCCAAAATGCACAAAGTAGAGGACCCTAGTGACTTCCATCCCATTTCTCTATGTAACATAATCTACAAAGTGATCACAAATATAATAGTCAATCGCCTCAAACCCATCTTGTCTTAGCTTATTTCAATAGAACAACTAGTTATGTGGAGGGGCGTCAAAATTTGGATGATATAATGATTTCACATGAAACCATTTGCTCTTTAAAATCCTTGAAGATACTTGGCATGCTTCTAATACTTGATCTCTCTCAAGTGCTTGATAAAATCAAATGGAGTGATCTATTCAACATTATTCGTGCCTTTGGGTTTGAACTTTAATAGATATGTTGGATTAGGAACCTTATCTCGTTAGTATCTTTCTCTATTTTCCTAAATGGATTTCCTACTACACCCTTTTTGGCGTCTCATGGTATCCCACAAGGAGATCCAATGTCCCCTTTTCTCTTTATTATAAAACGAGAGGTCTCCAACAAACATTCAAAGTGACAATTGAGGAGGAAAAATCAAAGGATTGCATCTATTTGGTGTTGATCTCCCTCTATAGAACCAATAATTTTTGAATGATTCCTTGGTTATGGGCATCCAACTGTTCAAGAAGCCAAATCATTTTCTCAATTCTAGAGGACTTATTTCTTGCCTCATGTATGGAAATAACCAGAGCCAAATCTTAATTTTTTTCTTTAATATGCCTTTAGTTGTGTAAAAACATGTTGCAAAGATTCTTAGTTCCCAAATCAACAAATTTCCAACAAATTACCAGGGAGCACTGCTTTTGGATAGTCCTCTCAAAATTAGTTTATGAGAGGATCTTGTCACAAAATTTAACAAGTTAACCAATTGGACTTTTCGATCAATAAACTTGGTAGGAAGACTAGTCCTCTTGTTGTAGCGGCTACAACCACCCTCCAAAATTTTGCCTACGATTCGTTTTGGAACCTCCCTACTAAAATATCAGTAGCTTGTCTTACACTTCCCAAGTACTTGTGTTTTCAATTTAGTTCATCTTTTAGTTTACAACTTGTGTTTTCTTACTTGTTTTTTCATCTAACCATAAGCTGACCCTGTGATTTGGTTGCAAACTGATTCTAGCACTGCCTTGGTGACCTGCACAGTCCTTGAGGGTAGCCAACCTTGCTCTTAGGAAATGTGCAGTGGAACCCAACAGTCACCTTCGGCTCCGGAATTGCGCAGATGCAACTTCCAACCAACCTTCAGCCTAGGAATTGTGCAACCCAAACCCACAATGAGTAGTCAAGTCCAAAATTGCGTAAAGCTAGCTAACAACCTGCTTTCAGCTAGGAAATTGCGTAGATCCTGAGAGGGAGCCCAGTGCTTCTCTCAAGCAGTTAGTGTACCATGGAACCAAAGAGAGTTTCTTTAAGAATAACCACTAAAAGCAGTACCAGGGAAGAAGTTGAGTAAGCACCAGTTTACCTGCAAATACATGCACATGCCCAAATGTTTGCAGAAAATGAGCCAATACTAACATGGAAGCAAGACCGACAACAATGGCAAGAGGAAAAAATCCAGTACAAGATCAGGAAAAGAGGCAGTTGCTGACATAACAGAGGGAGAAAAAAGTTGTAGAGCGAAAGCACGTTCAATATTCATGAAGGCAGCTTTGACAGTAGGCAAAGGACAAAGACAATAGAGCGAAGGAAGAGAGAAAAGCAGAGCTTGTAGGTAGTAGAAATAAGTTCACAACAAGAAGAATGAGAATTGAAGGAAGAACATGAGCTGAGAAGCAGAAACATGAATAAGAATAAAGGCAAGGCACAATGACAAAGCAACAACGCTAAGACAGGTTGACGAGCTGGAACAACCAGTAGCCAAGGAAGAGAGTGAAAAGATGCAAGTTCCCTCACCAAAGGTAAGCACAAGAACCAAGTCCGGCTGGAGTTCGACAGGTACATGGAGCATTTGGTGCACGAGGCCACTAGTGATGACTTGTAGCAAAGCATAGACAACATGCAGACGTACATTGGTGGTCCTGGCTCACTCAAGACAAATACTACACATGCTTTAAGATGAGACAGACATAGGTTCCAAGACCATATACCCGAATGCCATGCAGGCAAGAGTCTGCTTTCAGCAAGACAACATCAGGCATTTTGGGGACATAATTGCGCAGTACCAAGCTTGGAATTAGTACGTGACCAAGTAGCATCAAGTGGAGGTTGCCGAGTTGGTCTTTCCCCAAACTTTGGAGTCATAGTCTTTTGTCTTGTTAGGTTGTGTCTAGCCTATTTTGTCTCACATGGGTACATGTGAAAAATGTATATTAATAGTAAATATGTTGTAAGTGGAATTCCAAGTGTCATTAGTGGAATGTGAATAGTCACTATGTAATGTAATGTGTTTTGTAAAGAAGTTGAAGAGTCATGAGAGTAGATGAAGAGTCACAAAGGGGAATATCAAAGGTGACCCCACCCTTTGCTATAAATAGAACCTCATAACTCATAGATGAGGCTTTTGGGAGACAAGCTTTTGGCTAGGCATTGCTTAGAGAAGGCTTGGAGATTATTGTGATGAGCATTGGCTTCTCCACAACGTAGAGCAAGTACATCTCTTTGGAGGGGCAGGTGGTGTTGACTGTAATGTTCCACTATTAAGGCTAGTGGCTGTCAATGGTGTATGTATGGATGGAACTTTCACTTAATATGTATAACTAAGCTAGCAAGCTTTCATGCATATGTTGTTATTGTAGTTTGACTATTCTGGTTACTTTAGCAATGTATGTTATTTCACTTACGTATTTGTGTATGAACTATTTTGTATATGGTTGTACGAATCTTGTTGTATTAACCTGATGCTTTGGATTGTGGACTATTTCGCTTCCACCCTGTGATGTCATTCAACTCGTGTGTTCCTTTCAAGCTGCGTACTATTACAAGCTTCTAAGAGACACACTTCCTTTTCCCCTTTGTGTTAGAACCCCCATACATCTCACTTGACTCACTGCAAGGCCACAAACTTGCTTCCTATAGAGATCATACACAAATCTACATGCTACCATAGTCAAGGCATTACTGTAATACCCACTACTGAGACTCCTACTCCAAACGGTCTGAGGTCTAGTTAGGACTTCTTACCGAGGAGATACCCTGACATGTTGGTGGGTCCAACATGTTATCACTCAGAAATTTCCCTAGAAGTTATAAGAATAAGGAAAAGACCAAGGTAACCACAAAACAATCTTTTAAGTATAGGCTCTAGCCAACCTATGACTCAAAGAGGGCTCTCTCTATATGATTTAGCTCTGTTTGTTGGGATTTTAGGCTAGTTCTTAAAGTTTGGGGGGTTTTGATTTATGGATGGTGGAATCCTTAAAATAGATGGATAGAATGATGTCTCTGGACTATTGGGCTATGGAGTCAAAGAAGGGCAGTGGAACTAGAATTAACTCATTAAAGGTAATGTTCAAAGGGCAAGCTAGCAGAGTAAAGTGCAGGTCTTCGGACCGAATGGATGAAATGATCTTAACCAGGGTGAGAGAGCACCTAAGAATTCTCAGACCTGGATTTAGATGAGGAATAGAGGTTAATCATGAGCAAAGGGAAATTAAGAATCCTTTACTATAGATTAGAGGGAAACTACCTAGACAAGGAGCAATCAAGAATTCCTTAACTTACATAATTAGTAGAAAACATTAAAATGCATAATAGTTAAAACAAAGTGCAATGAAGACAATTCTGAGATATCATTCCATATTATAGCATTCAGATTTCAGGCACATTAAAGATTGTGAAAACGTTTAAAGAAAAATAACAACACAAGAGGAAATACTTGTTTGCACTTTCGCTCTACACATGAATCCAGTGAAATGTCTTGTCTTTATTCGTTAATCCAACTTGTTGGTCCAAATAGTGATACAATAGCTTACAGTCTTTGATCAAAAAGATCTATAGAAATGTTTAAGAATCCACCCTACATACTTCGAATGGTGAAGTATTTATACAAAAACTATTACAAAATATCTCAAAACAAACTTGAGATTTATTAGAGGAATTACAAGTATCTTCTTGCAAGAAGATAGAGACATCTATTGAACTGTTTCATGTTCTCTCTTTTATTGTGGTATTGCTAGCTTTTATGGTTCGATTTGTAGCCTTTTATGTTGGCTTGTAGTTGTGTTCTTTTTATGCTGGAATCGTCTTCAATTTTGATCTTTCACCTGATACTCTTTGACTATGCTGCCATGTTTTCATCTGTTTACCTGGTTGCTCTCATTTTTACTGTGCAGTAACTTTTTGCTGTAAAATTATCACAGTAAATCAGTCATTATCTCCCACCATTCTGCATTAAGTAATTTACATTCATCATCCTCCTATAGATCTCATCATCTTCAATATACTTGGCAAAATTGGGCTTGGTGAGGAATAAGTGT
The DNA here is from genome assembly GCA_000404065.3 of Pinus taeda. NCBI lineage: Eukaryota > Viridiplantae > Streptophyta > Pinopsida > Pinales > Pinaceae > Pinus > Pinus taeda. Next base: position 9,174 of record APFE030729233.1, read on the forward strand.
TTTATCTCATGCTCCAGAAAAACAAGTTCTCAAATGTGTTGTACAAAACTTTTCATGTTGGCAGTGCTTTTATGGATGAAGTACTAGCTTGTTCCTTAGCCAATTGTCTAAGTCTATTACCATAGTCCAACTGTGCCATGAGTTTATCATTAATAACTAATGGACTAGGAAATCCTTTCTCCTTCAAAATCTGGAATTTAGCCATGAACCTATCAATGGCTACCTGCATCTTATGCCACTTTTCTTCTAAGTTCAGCATTAGGTTTCTCTTGGAAAGGACTCTCTTTATTTCCAAGATGATTTCAGTCCTGTCTTCTATATTGAGTTCATGGAGCTCATACCTATTCTTGTTGTTGAGGAAGTGGATGAGTCTATAGGCGTCCTTAGGCTTATCTCCCAACTCCTCATTTACTTTTTGGATAACATCTGTAGCTATCTTTATTAATTATGTTTGTTCAAAAATAACTTGAATTGAAGGCCAAATATCATTGATAGATTCAATGATATTGGCCCACAAAATTTCCTTGTTTTTCCCAAGGGGTTTCTCTAGTGTTAAATATTTCTCTAAGACTTTGATTCTTTCACTCATTCTTTGGGCCTTTTGTGCCTCTTCTTTTTGCTTAAGTTGGGCAAGTTTGTAGTAAGTTTCCAAACTTGCCACCTTTTCTCTTAGCCTAACCATTTTTGTAGCTTGGATAGACATCTCTTCCATGGCTTTAACTAATTTTGTTGCGTTCTCACCTGATGCACCTATTTTTGTAGATTATGCTATGACTGGCAATGCTATGGCAGGTGGAACTGTAGGTGCCAGTGAAGCTGCCAGTGTAGAAGGGACTATTGTGGATATTGTAGGGATGATATATTTAGAAGTTGCAGCCAAGTTGTTTTGCTTCAATTGAATTAAAGCATCCAACTCCTTTTCTGTCTCCTTTAATTGATCATTAAGCTTTAGGACCAAGTCCATCAACTCCTCATGTATGTTTTGGCTCTCTAAGACTTCTAGAGTTTGAGGATGTTGCAACTAGGGTATTTCTAATTGCCTCTTAACTGCAATAATATCATCGTTTTTCTTCTTTATAAGCTGCTTTGTAGCTTTAATATCCTTGGGATCGTGTCCCAATTCAATCACTAAGTCCTCTAAGGACTTGATCCTGGTATCCTTGGCCTGTGAGGAAGCCTTCTCTAACTGAAATTGTGCTGAAATGTTGTTCAAAGAGTTTTGTAGCTGATGAGTAGCTATGGCTTTACCTGTTAGGGTGGAGTATATCATCTCTCCAACCTGTTTATGTAGTTCAATCTGGTCTATGGGATGAATATCCCTTGCCAACACTTCAAAGTCAACCCTTTTGAAATCAGATGTTGTCTTGGGCTGCTGTGTTGCAGCTTTGATGAAAGACATCTGCAACTTTCCCTCTTTAATGTCAAAGGCTGACATTAGTCTTGTTTGATTTTTGGGAGTTAGCTTTAGGTACTGGGCATATGTTTGGGCCTTAAGCCTCTCATTTCTCACTTTGATTTCCTTGTACCTGTCTTTTATGTCCTTGTCTTTATCAGCAGGCCTACTGAAGGATGACACTTCCACACTAAGTTGCCTTTCCAACATCTGAGTCTGTGATGTGGAAGGCTCCTATATGTCTTCAGATGGAGTAGTAGGCCTACTTCTTTCTACCTCTGTGTTGGTAACCTTTGCTAATCCTTCTTTGTATTCCTATTCAGAGGCTGGATTGAGCCTTTGCTTTTTGTTGTGACTTGTTTACTGTTGTAGATCAGAGGTGCCCATTCCTGAAGTGGAAGCTCCCTCTCTGTTTCTTTTTGGAATATTCTCCTCATTCCGAGGAGTTTGCATGACTACAGGGGTGCTCATAATTCTTTCTTGTTCTTTTGGTACCTGCAGGAAAGTTCTCTCATCAAGCTGCTTTTCCAAATCAATCAGAGCATTTTCTACATCTACCCTCGTGCTGTCTCTGTCTACTAAAGTATTTTCCACCCATTCTATTTGATTTGCATATGCGTCTATTTTTGGTATGGGGTGGTGGATGAAAGGTCCTAGCTTAAACTTTTGCCTTTTCTTGGTAATGAATTCCAAAGGATCATATCTCCATATAAAACTCCTTTGGAATTTCATTATGTCCAAGATTAGGTATGCCTCTTTCCCTGCCTCTCTGGAATTGCATATGAAGGGACCTAATTGGTCTTTGATTTTGAAATTGGCCTTCTTGTTGACATTGAAAAAGTTGACCTCATCTGCATTGATGATCTGTCTGTAATATTCTAAGGCAAACAACCTCATGAGGAGGTATCTTGGCAACTTATATGGTGCAAGTAGGCAACCATATATTTTGATTTTTGTGTGGTTTTGGTAAAGGTACCAATCACCCACTTTGGTTTTCTTGGAAAGATGGAGGACTCTCTTTATCTCTGGGCTTATCCTAGGTGGAGGATTCCTAGTGAGCATAGTCATGATTGGATCAAAAAAAGATTTTATGAAGTTAGAGTATGTATAAGGTGATCTAAACTCATGGAGAAGTGGGGTCCAAAAGATGATAGATCTTGGCTGGCCCTTGGTGTCAAGCTTTTGGAGAGTGAAAGGAAACTTATCTGACTGATAATACAAAAATAGATGGTAGAATACAGAAGAGTATTTGAAAACCCTCTCATTGCCCATTCTTGTGAACTGCTCATGCATTCTATCAGCTATAAAACTGGCAAAGTGATATATGATTGCAGGAGTTTGCCCTAGGGTATAGATGGACATGAAAGCAAGAATAATTTCATCAATGTACTCACTTGTGGTGTAACCCAAAACACATGATATCATGGCTACAATTTTTTGTCCCCATGGAGAGAAAATAACTGATACATATGGAGGGGGGTCCTTAGGGATGTGTTTTTCCTCTCTAATGAAGGTCTGGAATAACTGGGCCAATTTTGCAGGGCTTAGCTTGGGACATTGGTCCAACAGGTCTCCAATTGAGAGTGGAGTTAGGTTTGACCCTATTTGGAACTGCAACATTTCATAGATGGACTCAGATGTGATAGTGAATAGGACCTTCTGGTCATGAGACATTATAGTTCTATGTCTGGGGACGTAGCTTGTATAGCACATATGAACAATCTATGGAAAGACGTGAACTTGGGGGAACTGGTATTTGGGAAAATTTGACTCCCACAGGCCAATATCATTAGCATGGTTGAGGTATATGTCCCTACTTTGACAATGAACTTTGAGCAGGGGCTCTAAGACAGTAGTATATTTTATTTGGAAGTCCCTGTCACCCAGGGGAAGGTGGTCCATGTCTAGGTGGAGTGATAATGGGTCTTACGTCCATGGCAATAGGGGCAGCCATAATTTAGTTCTTGTGGATTTGAATTACGCTCTGGGAGTTTTAGAAATGGTTTTTGGGATTTTTCAGAGGGTTTACGCAAGAAATTTCTTAAAATTGGTAGTATTTTTACTTAATTTCTAATTTAAAATTCTTCACATGCCAAAGGTTTTGAAATTTTGCAGGGGTAAGAGGTATTTTGTGGTGAAATACCTGGAATTGGGCGATTTGGTTCAGAAACTACTGGTTCCCCGTAGCTGCAGCAGTTGGCGTAGTCTTGGTATGGTCAAAAAAGGTTGGCTAGTTGTCTGCAACATCTTCTTGGGTGGAATTGGAAGTTTGTGGGTAAATTCGGCATTTGCAGTGGTTGGAAATGGTTTTTTAGAATTTACATAGAGAATGTGAGAAAAATGGTAAAAGAGGGCTTCGTTGTCTTTTATAGGGAAAACGGTTAATTTTTGGTGCGTTCACTCTCGGATGAATAGTGACGGTTTTTTGGTTAAATGGGGGAAGTGGTTTTGGAGGGCCATCGCACCGCTTTTGTGGTGCGGGCGGTATTCAAGAAGGGTCACCCAATTCCATACATCGTTTGACACGTAGCATTGGGGGTTGGGAGGAAAACCACTTTATCAGGCGGCTATTGTTTAGTCATTGGGCGCCGCCGATATGATTATGGGTCATTGGATGTGAGGAAGGGATGACAAACAGTGATCGGGAGGCAAAGTTGTGCATTGGGAAATGACGGGAATTGATGGGGGGGCCCAAGGATTTAATTATGGTGGTTTTGGGCTTAGTTTAGGGACTAATCTAGGGTTAAGTGATCGGGTCAGGCTTTAATGAGAGATTAGGGACTCGGATGAGGCCGACTGGGATTAACTTAAATTTTACCGGGGTTAGGTAAATTAAGTGAAATTACATCGGGATAAGGGGTAGTTTAAATTAGTTTTTATTTAAAACTAAGGGGTTGGGATATTCTGTATAGGGTTTTAATTTAATACGGGCTTAATGGTTTTCGGGGAATTTATATAATAAAGTTAGCTTAATTAATATGAAATTGATGGCAGAATGGGTTTTCCTAAGTAAAAAAGGGGTAAAATGTATGTGATTGCACATTTTGATTTACACTTAGGATAAAAACTTTTGGTGGGTTTTTGTGTGAAAGGGATTTTACAAGGGGGTTCCCACTTTTCCTAGGTAAATGATGTCAACCATAGGAAAGTGTGATTTTATTAGGGAAATGAGGGGAAATGAACAGGGAAAATTTTAAGAACCCCCCCAAATTTATATGTATAATAAATGGGCGAATCTCCATGGTATATAGGAAAAATGGAAGGCGATTTTATCAATAATATAATATGTATATATAATTTTTTGGCGAATCTCTCACCAGGCATGGCGAATATTTTACTCAATTATAAAATATTATAAGATCTTGGTGAGTCTTTCACTAAATAATAAAACTTTTTTAAGTCCTAGTGAATCTTAGCATTGTGAACTCTTAGAGATTTTTTTTAAAAGTATAAAACCATATATGACAAGAGCCACATGGTGGCAACATCACTGTTTTTTTTTCACATTTCCACGACATGGAACTTGTTTATAAAATTATAAAAAAGCCAACCAAGTCCCTTATAATATGCACGTAAGCTTATAACAGGGTCTGATACCTCTACTATGCTTGTCTCTTTCAAGTGTCATAGCTGCTATGCTTAACACTATGAATCACAACTCTCTCAGAACTCAACTCTATAGTGTAATTAAAACCTTTGGAAATTGAATCTGATAACTCTATAAAAAGGATTAGTGAAATAGAAGCTTTTGTGAATGAGCTCACTAACTATCACTGCTAATCAATCAATCTAGACTATGAAGTCTTCCATCTTGATCACAATCGTGCTCACAATCAAGGGAGTGCGACCACCTGGCCTGACATAATGGCCATCATAGCTTCCAATAATCAACAACCACCTTGCAAGGAAATCCTAGCTCATGTATCATGAATTTGATTCATCAATCTTAACTGATATAAATCTTATAAAAGATAATATTAGAATCCTCTCTAGATTCAGTGTTAATACAAGGGTAAAGGAAATTTTCTAGCTCAAGGCACTATTCAATACCAACTTTGGTATTTGTGACCCCTTTGTGGGGATGCACCTACCCTGCCCCATTGGGTTTCTGCCTTGTAACATAGTTCAAGGATCACAAGGCTTTCCAATCTTCCTACTCCATTAGACACACTTTATATGCTATACATAGTGAATGGAAAAGAAGCATTATAGAACACACAATTTCACAGAAGGAAGAAAAATCTTAGCCAGTTCAATATCAAAATCTTAACACTGATTAATAAAGAATAACAAGTATTGTAATGAATTGTTCTGAGTTATTTATTTACAAGCTGTAAAGAATGTAGTGGAATGGAAAATATTACTTAGGCAACTCTTCAATATTTTCTACTAATATGTTTGTGCATATACATATGAAATTAAGAGCATTGTTGAATACAAAGTTTCCTTTTCTCTTTCCTCCATTTTGACAAATCAGTGTGAAATCAATGTCACTTTGAATCTCCTTTCCTGTGTGGATGTTTTGACAAATCAATATGAAATCAAAGTCACTTTGAATTTCCTTTCCTGCGAGGGATCACATCCACAGTTGATTAGTAAAAGATAATCTACTATATATTATGTTCAAGAAACTGATTGCAATCTACAGTGGAAATGATACCTTAATTCTTATTCTGAATTTGAATATCTCAGGACAACATAAGAGATAAAAATGCATATGGCCTTAGTAGCTAGAAAACAATCACTCCATCATTACAAGACCACCTAGATTTTGGCACTTAATCTAAATAATGGCACTAGTTGTAGTGCTTGTTTGCATTAACACCATGGAAAAGCAACAACAATGTTTCAAAGCACACTTACTGGAAAAGTTGTAACGTTCCGAGAATATTTAATGATAGCATCTAAACCTCGTAGCTATGGTGGGGAAACTAGGGAACCCAAAATCTTGGAGATATCTCATACCAAATCTGAGAAAAAAATAAAAA
>APFE030729233.1:19829-33760 GCA_000404065.3 Pinus taeda
TCACTTAAATAAAACCTATTCTTGAAAATGGGTGAATGGAACATTGTAACTCCTAATTTCAAGGGCTAAATTTACCTTTTTTACCCTCTCCCTTAGAATAAGGTGGGCTATTTGAGGTGATTTGTAAAAATGTACTATGATACAAAATATTTTCCCTCTAAAAATTTAAAACCCCTTAATTCCCCCAAAGGGCGAACATTCGCCCCTAAAATTTTCCATGGAAATAAAGGGGGGTGAATTTATTATGAAGGGGATTCTAGCACTTATGCCCATAAGTCATCAAGCCGAGGGTTCGGTCCCTCCAAAAGTTAGAGAAATTCTCTGAGTCCCTTTGACTTAAAGGATTTTAAGCATCATAACTTATTCATGGGAAATTAGTGAAGTAAAGGGGTGAAATAAATGAGGGGATGTTAAATAAACCATATTGTGAACCATTGTGCTTGCTTTATTTATTGCTTATGCATATTTGAAAGATGCATTTGAAACAATGACATAAGTACTTTTCTATAATCACATGATATTTCTGCAACCTTCTTACTACTTACCCATTTACTCATCCTACCATTTTTTTTCTTCACTTTATTTGGGTGCATTCAGGCTAGCAAACCCTTATCAATATTTTTCTTTTCTTTACAAAGTAAACTATCTAATTCTAACCTTATATCATCCAAGGGCTCAGATTAAACTGATGAGCTCCTTTTATTTACTATACCTATCTAATTATCTTCCAAGATTATACTGTTTGGTCAAATTTTATTCTCTAACCATAAACATAAAATTTAAAACATGAAATAGCCAATTTTAAACAATTTGACTATCATGGATTATGGCATGAATTACAAGCTACACACAATCATTTATTATGCATAAAAGTAAATAGTAGTGGCATTTTGACTTGCTCACTTTCATGGTCTCTTTTTGTCTTTTGGGGTTCATATATTTTCATTTTGTGACCTTTTCCATTATTTTTGTCCTTTGATTATTCTTTTAGGACATACCCTCTTTACATTTTTTATTTTTTTTAATATTAGAAAACATTTGCAGAAAGCAAAGGTATGTACAATACTACAAGGCTTAACCTTAGCCATTCAAAATTAGGACTCCTATTGGTATAGGAACCTAATAGTGGCTCCACTTGGGGATTGCATTTCTTAGTGAAATGTCAGGAACTTTGTAGATCAGTGGCCTTTGAATTGTCGTTGATGTTTCCTTGCAAAATTTTCCTCTATGCCTCTGCATTATTGATACTTATGATAGTGGATATTTTAAATCTTAGGGCCTTCTCTTCAGGCTTCAACTTCAAAAATCACCATCCAATCCAAACTAGACATTGGAAAATAGAATATGTACAAATGGGAAATGAAAAATTAGTAACTAGGCTCAAAATTATGTTTTAGCATTCGACCATTCACTGGCCCACCTTATTCTTATGTACCATCAAGCTCTCTTAAGAAGAAAGCATTATTACCTTTGAAAGCATAAATAGCATATGTACCTTACCATAGGAAATCAAATTTCTCATGTTTACCTTTATCTTCCCTCCTTGAATCCCACTTGAGCACCTTGTCCCCAAGGTAGAAATCTTCACACTTGGTTCTTTTATAAAAAATCTTTTGAACCCTTTCGTGCACAACTTGAGACCTGATATATACTTCTTCCCTGGTTTGTTGAATATGAATAGTTTGGTTGATTCTTCTTTGGATACTATTTGGTTCAACCTGCAATTCTTGAAGCAACTTCATTATTGGTACTCCCAAGGAAGATGGGAAAACAACTTCCATCCCAGAAACTAGTTGATAGGGAGAAGTACCAATTGATTTCTTAGTGGTTAGTCTGTCTACCCATAGGGAATTGACTAGCTTCTTGTTCCATGTTTTCTTATTGTCCTCTAGCAACTTTTTAATGATGTTTACCAAGCTTTTTTTTTTAGGATTCTACCAGTCCATTTCCTTGAGGATAATAGGTTGTGGAATGGCCCAGGGTTATATGATACTTGTTGCAGAAATCTATAATTCTTTTGGATTTAAAGTCCGCTACATTATCAGTAATGAGCTTAGTTGGACACCCAAATCTTGATAGAATATTGGTCTCAAGGAAGGTTATGATAACAGTGTCTGTGGCTTACCTTGAAGGTATGACCTTTATCCATTTCGTGAAATAGTCTGTGGCTGTGAGGATCCCTTTGTACTAGGCAGAGGAGGGTGGGTGAATTTCACCAATGAAGTCTAAACCCCATTATTGAAAAGGTACTTCAGCAGAGATTGGCTTGAGGGCTAAAGGTAAAAGCTTTTTCTTTCCCTCAAAAATTTGACATTTGTGACAAGAGGTCACATATTTCTTGACATCATAAAACAAGGTAGGCTAGTAGAAACTAGCTCTAAGGATTTTATCTGTAGTGGTCTTCTAATAAAGGTGTTCTCCACAGTCACTTGCATGAAAATCTTGTAACACTCTATCAGATTCATCTTTTAACAAGCAATTGAGAAGAATGCCTTCATGATCTCTCCAAAACAAAGCATTGTCTAGTATACAAAATTTTAAGGATTTCATTTTTAAAAACCTACTTTTAGTTCTAGATAATTTGGGAGGAGCTTGTAAGTTCTGTAAAACATAAATAATATCAGCATACCAAGGTGATTCAATAAATTCCTGGCTAATTAGTGGAGTCGCCATCTCCTCTCCATCATCTATTGCTGCAATAAAGTTTATATCCAAGGTCTGATAGTTCGTTTCTACCATGAGTTTGGCTAAACCTTGGCCCTTGATTGACTTAGTTGGTTTTATTTTTATATCATACTCTAAAATAGTAGCAATCCACTTTCCCATCTTTCCATTTGGACCTTCCTAAGATAGGATGTCTTTGAGTACTAAATTAGGAACGTAGGCCACCATATGAGAATATAAGATGTATACTCTAAAATACTTGATGGCTTTGACCAAAGAAAAGGCTTGTTTTTCCATTATGTTATATTTCAAGGGGGCATCTCTCAAGGCTTTGCTAAAGAAAGCAATCGGTTGTTCATAGCCCTGGTCATTCTTCTGTAGTAGGACTGCAACAATTGTGTGCTCAGAAGCAAAGGAAAATAAGATGAAATCTTTATCAAATTTTGGACTAATTAACACTAGTGTTTTTTTAAAGGCCAGTTTAATGTCTTCAAAGGATTTCTTAGCCTCAACAGTCCATTTTATGGTCGAATATATTTTCAGCATATTTTTCAGTGATCTAATTAACTCTGCTAAATTGGAAATAAATCTTCTAAGAAAATTAATTTTCCCTAAGAAATCTTGCAATTCTCTAATGTTCCTCGGATGTTGTATCTGTAAGATGGCTTCTATTCTTGTAGGGTCTACTCGTATACCATCTTTTGAAATTATATGACCTAATAACTTGCCTTCTTCTAACCCAGACAAATACTTCTTCGGGTTCAAGGAAATTCCATATTTCCTGCATTTAATAAAGACTTGCCTTAGATATTCCAGATGTTGATTGTCAGATTTTGAAAATACAATAATGTCATCTAGATATATCATAAGGAAATCATGAATTTCTTTTTTAAAGGCTATATCCATAGCCCTCTGGAAAGTGGCTCCTGCATTCATTATTCCAAAAGGAATTTTCACATACATGAATGTTCCCCGAGGAGTAGTAAAGGCAGTTTTGGCTTGGTCATCGGGATGAAATAAGATTTGATTGTAACCAAAAAACCCGTCCAATAATGAGATTCTAGTTGCTCCAACTACTCTCTGTAAAATGTGGTCCATTTTGGGGAGAGGGTAATTGTCTTTTAATGACACTTTGTTGAGGTTTCTGAGATCCACACAGAGTCTTATCTCACTAGTTTTTTTCCTAGTTAGCGCCAAGTTTGAGACCCAATCAGAAAACCTGATTGGTGAAATTATTTTGGCATCATACATCCTCTGAATTTCTTTTTCAATTGAATGTAATAAGATAGGATTGATCCTTCTAAGTTTTTGTCCGAAAGGCTTTTGATTCTCTTTAATAAGGATTGTTTGCTGGATGATGTTAGTGTCATAGAATTTGAGTTCCTCATAACTCCAAGCAAAAACATCCTGAAATTCTTTCAACAAATCAATGTCTTTTACTTCTTCAGTGGGAGGTAATGATTTTTAAAGTTTGATCAGTTTAGGATTTTCACTGGTAACTATATTACATTCTTCTATATCAGACCTTACTAGTTCCATTTTAGGTTTCCTAGGAACATCATTTGAATCAAATAAATCTTCCAAAGGGGTTAATCCCTTTGATAATAAGTTATCCTTGAGATTAATTACTTTGGTTTCTTCACTTATTATTTAATCAATCTCAATTCGCTCTAAGTTATCTACACCTAATTTAGTAAATTTAGTTGGGTTAAATCTATATAGTTCATCACCTTCTATCTCATTAATTTCTAACTCATCCTCAAAGTAAGGATCTATGGATGTATCAATATCTATGTTGTGATTTGCAAACTATTCTTCTAAATTTCAAAAGTTATTTATCTACTTGTCATCATAAAATACTTGCCAATTCTTCAAATTATCCGGAATTCAGGTCAATGTCTAACTTCAGGAGTGTACTAATGGTTAGGTTGGAAGGGTAATTGGCAAGTGCTAGCAAACATTGCTAAACTATGGGCTTGCATGTTGTGTTTTCCGGGGATTACTGCAAGCTTGGTTTCTAAGAAATTATTAAGGATTTATACAATTGTTCCTCTATAACAACTTAATCTAAGGTCCTTTTTCATATATACAACATCAATCTGTTTTATAACTAGTTTAGAGTCTCCCATGACAGAAACTATTTTAGCTCCTAGATTCCTAACTAATTTAAGACCTAAAATTAGTGCTTCATACTCGGCCATATTGTTACTACATTTAAAATTTAGTCAGTATGCATGGCCTTTTTAATGATTATTCTCCAGATTGTATATCCATACTCCTGCTCCTACTCCAAAGCTCCTACTCCAAACTTATTGACTGACCCATCAAACTCCAAATGCCATAATATCTCGTGCTCATAATTTTCATCATTTGGTGCAACCAAATTTTCCTCATTTAAAGCAATTTGGCCACCTTGTTTATTGGAAAGTTCTAAAGTTTGATTAGTTTCATTTTGAATAGAAGCTACAATTTCTTTTGGTTCTGTATCAATACTGTCTAAAAGATTTATGTGTTTAATCAACGTTATACAGGATAAAGGAATCAATGTCTGAATGTATGGAGTAGATAGGAAAGTTTTGAGGCCGATCCTAACTACTTACCATGTATTTCATTAAAGTTTCTCGGTTCAGCTTCTTAGGTTGTCCAAAAACAAAGATTGTTGCATATGACATATCTAGTTCTAAAGATCCTTGAATTTTGGTTCCCCATGATCTAGATAACAACATGCCATACTTTGGTGGGATGTCAGCAACTACAATATCCATAAGGATGCTTTTGGCAGGATATTGGACTAGAGTAACACACAAGTATCTAATCAATCCTAGACACTTTACTTGACTTGAGTCAAATGAGAATAAGTCCTTTTAAGGTCTTGTAATGTCGAGGTTTAATTTCTCCATTACTGATTTGGGCATTAAGTTGTGGGAGGCCCCAGAATCCAACATCACATTATGTCGAATTTTATCATGGACACTAAGGCTAACGTAAAAAGGTGGAACTCCTCCTTCTAGTGGTTTTCCATTAACATTTGGACCAAATATGAGTTCTGGTTGGTCATCAAATAGGTTAATAGAATCCTCATTTTCAGCATTGTTTAAGGTATGGTTAATCTGTGATTTGTAAGTTTCATTCTTGATTAATTCTGTTAAAGGGACCGAAATCTTTAGCTGAACCACCTCCGCTCCCAAACTGAATGGCAAAGGGGATTTTTCTGTTTGAGGGTTTTGAATTTTCATAATAGGGATTTGATAGGATGGTCTTCTTTTCCTTTATTAGGGACCTCTTTTTGTGGATTTTTGGATCTAGTGTTTCGAGTTTTGTCCACTGGTTCCTTAGGTGGAATTGAGGTGGATGATTGATCATCAGAAGGTTGATTAGGGGTTATATCTACAATGGTGGGGCCAGAAGGATTTTGGTTCTGTTTGGGGAGAATCTAGAGGATTTTAGGAATTGGGGCTTCTTTGATTTTTGTAGGCTGTTTTTGCCCTATTTCCTTGGCTTGGTCACGGACATCAGTGTCCTTTCTACTTCTTAGATTATATTGTTTATGCACTGCAAAGATGGCAAAATCATATCCTTGTTTATAAACAAATGACTCTCTGGACTGGATTTGCAATTGCTGCAACATATGCAATTCCTACTCATGATGGGTTAGAAAAACAGTATCTTTATCATCTAATCCCATCAGGTTAATTTGTGTATCTTGTTCTGGATCATCTGGCTGGGATGTTTCTGCATAATTTTCTTGAAAAGGAGGCCTAATATTCTAATTGGGTCCATTTTTTCTAGTGTTTTGGTTTTGGTTTTTTCTCAAGTTCAGGTTTCTGATTGGAGGTGCTTGTTGATTATCCCATTGGGTTTTCCTTTCTATGTTATCTATTCTGTCCATTAGTCTTTCCATACTTTTGGCTAAACTATTTATTTTGATGTCAGATGGTGAAGCTTCATCTTTAGCAGTTCCTCTCTTTTCATTTCTAACTCTAGTTCTTTTAGCTAACAAATTAACTTCAACAATAACAGCTACACTTTGCATTTCTTCTAATGTTGGGGGGTGTATTTCCCTAAGTTGGAATGCCATCTCTGTGTAAAAACCATCAAGGAACTTTATTAAGGCTAAGTTAGGTGGGGGTCTAAGATTAAATGGGATTGCGTTATATATACTGTTAAATCTAGTGCAGTAATCTTGAACAATTTCATTAGGTCCCCTTCTAATGTTTTCATATTCTGAAAGGATTTGTAGGAGATTTTTCTTCTTTTCCCATCTGTTAAAAAATTGTTGATGAAATGCTTCTAAACTATCAATACTATTATCAGGCGATACTCTAATCCATTTCCTAACATCACCAGCTAAAGTCTGAGCAAATAGTCTCATTTGAACATCCACAATATCAATTTCATGTAGTTCAAAGTAATCTATCATCTTATTGACATGGTGTTGTGCAGTGTAGTTTCCTGTGCCATCAAATTGAATAATTTTTCTCTAGTAGTTTGTTGGCATAGCACCAAGTGGTGTAGGGAAAACAAGAGGAGCATATCTATTTGCCATGGTTGTAGGTTGGGAGGGGTTAAGATGTTGATGAAGAATGGATGAAGAACCAGGACTAGTAGGTGGTGAATGGGATATAGTAGGTTGGTGAGGAAGATTAGTTACAAATGGTGGTGAAGAATGGACTTCAGAAGTTGAAGGGAACAACAGTGAACTGAGAGTGGTGGACAATTGTTCAGAAAGCTTGGGGATCTTAGTAGTACTAAGGGATGATTGTGGATAATTCAAAATGTATTCATCAATTGACTGGTTGGCTTTTTGGACTTCAAGGTCTGCAATGAAATCAGGGTCTAGAACAGTATCATATATTTCAATTTCAGACTTTGCTTTAAATAATGACGAATCAAATTGCTCATCAAAGGGAAGATCTTCTAAAAACAACCACTCATTAGGAAACGAATTAGCTTTAATCAACAGTGTGTGACTAGTTGAACTTTCTTCTTTTTTGGATTTTCTTGAAATAAGGTTAGGATCGTCAACTACTAGGGCAAGGTTTGGATCTGGGTTGGCCCTAGTACAATGAGTTCTCCTTGAAGATAGAATTTCAAAAATTTTCTAATTGTTTTATTTTACGAGATTTTTTAAAATAACTTCTAATAAATTACTTTAAGAGGCTCAAAATACAAATTCAAAAATTTCTTAAAGATTTATTAGGACTAAGGGTTTGAGTCCCCAATGGAGTCGCCACTATGTTATCACTCAAAAATTTTCCCTAGAAGTTATTGTAAGAAAGAAAATACCAAGGTAACCAGAAACCAATCTTTTAAGTATAGGCTCTAGCCAACCTATGACTCAGAGAGGGCTCTCTCTATATGATTTAGCTTTGTTTGCTGGTATTTTAGGCTAGTTCTTAAAGTTCAGGGGGTTTTGATTTGTATTGAGGTTTGGATGGTGGAATCCTTAAAACAAATGGATAGAATGATGTCTTTGGACTATTGGCCTATGGAGTCAAAGAAGGGCAGCAGAACTAGAATTAACTCATTAAAGGTAGTGTTCAAAGGGAAAGCTAACAGAGTAAAGTGCAAGTCTTTGGGCTGAATGGATGAAATGATCTTAACCAGGGTGAGAGAGCACCTAAGAATCCTTGAACCAAGATTAATATGAGGAACAAAGGTTAATCATGAACAAAGGTCAATTAAGAATCCTTTACTATAGATTAGAGGGAAGCTACCTAGACTAAGGAGCAATCAAGAATTCCTTAACTTAGATAATTAGCATAAAACATTAAAATGCATAATAGTTAAAACAAAGTGCAATGAAGCAAATTATGAGATATCATTCCATATTATAACTTTCAGATTTCAGGTGCATTAAATATTGTGAAATTGTTTTAAAGAAAAATAACAACACAAGAGGAAATACTTGTCTGCACTTTCATTCTAAACATGAATCTAGTGAAATGTCTTGTATTTATTCGTTAATCCATCTTGTTGGTCCAAACAGTGATACAATAGCTTACAGTCTTTGATCAAAAAGTCTATAGAAATGTCTAAGAATCCACCCTACATACTTTGAATGGTGAGGTATCTGTTGGGCTAATTTATTAACATAAATTAACACAAGTATCTAATTATCAATTCGGGTTTGTAAAACTTGGAGGCAAGTCCACTATATATGGATATCAGATATAATCAAACTTGAAAGAAAAGTTTTCAAAAACTAAAGAAGTGCATATTACAAATATAGCCTACACCAACAATTCCAATTCACCTTGCAATGAAGGAAAGCTGAAATGGCTCTTAACTTAAGAGGTCCAATTCTTCCTCAATTATTACTTGATGAACAGAAATTAGAAAGAATAAACTCTCAATAGCTTAAGATGGACAAATCATCAATGAATGGAGACTCTTAACTTAAGATAACTTTGGTATTTCCCAACATAATTCATTCACCATAATGGTATCAATTGAAAACTGAAAATACATAAGAAAAACTGCTTGCATGTAATCAAGGAAAAACCTAGCTTCAATCCACCAATTTAACAGAAGGAGTGTTCAACTTGAACACCTTGTTATTCCATATTACTAAAGTGATCAACAAACTAAGATTCAATAAAATAAATCATCACACATCAACCATAAACCAATCTGAAGCAAAGCACATAAACAAGTTCTAAGATAACTAAATTATGGAAAATTAAACTAGTCTAACAAGAAGCATACTTAGCTTGAAGTGGGGGCCCTCCACCCTTGCTTTGCACACTTGAAGGTTGATATCAGAAGCTAAAACTTCAGTCACACATCCACACCAATGAACAACAAAATGAAAGTAGAACAAGTTCTTCTAATTAATCTCCAATATTCAAATGTCTCGGCATAAAGTTATATAAAAATTACATACATAAGCCATCAAAGTTTGGGCTTTAAATAGAAGTTTTACGAAACAAATTGATCTATATTATTTCTAACACCCATATCTACTCATATCCACCTATCTAGGTCGAACTCATCCAATTCATCCCAAGAAATATGGTCAATCCCATAAAATCTCAAAACTACCCTATTTCCTAAGAATTTTCTAGTGACTAGTCATGTTTAATCAGCCTTGAATGGGCCTAATAAAGCTTGTTCTGACCGAACCAAGTGGAGTCAGCTTAGTCCTAGTTCCCAAGCTTTCCATTCATGCATCCAAATCGAGCCCAAGTGTCCTGCAAACATGTCATCCACATAGCTATTATGGAAATTTCTGATTCTGTTCAAAATTGCACTTGAAACTCGATTTTCATAAAAACTTCTAGAAATTGCAAAATTAAAATTAAACACCTGAATATGCATAAAATACATCAAAATGAGATGGATGTGATGGAAAATGGATGGAAAATATAAGGATTAAGTAAGTTTCCTTAAGCAAAAATAAACCAAATCTGAGGGCCAACATCTCCCGCTTGTTGATCTTCAAGCATGTCCTCATGCTTGTTTCTTCCTTTTGACCTTTTTCTTCTATATGCTGACTGGCCTGCTGATGTACCTGTGGCTCTAACCCTTGAAGGTGAAGCTTTCTCTTGAGCTACCTGTAAAAAGATATCTATGCCTTCATGTACTTCTCCTCCTTTTTTGTAGATGACATTCTTTACTTTTTCTCCTTTTCTTCCCTCAGTTTTTCATCATTTCATCATTTCTCTTTGAAGTGTTGCTCTTTATAATATTATTCACCTATCAGTGGAAAAATTATGGCTTGGGCTATGTATTCTAGAGTGATGGGAACAAGAATGTCCCCGATGTGTGATGAGGTTTCACCATCAACACACAAATACAAAAACTTTACACTATTCCTCCTCTGATGATAAAACACCAATAAATCATTCTGGATGAGCAGCTTCAGAGAAGACAACAAATAAAACTTGAATTTTGCAATACATTCTAACACAGGATTCATGTCCCTCTCAAATTAGCAATATCAACAACTTTACTTAAAGGATCCAATATCCAGTTTCCCTTACATCTCACTAAAAGAAACCAATTTTTTTATGACTAGGCATTCGCTTTTAATTTAGCCATTATTTTGCCCACGCAATCTGCAAAATGGGGGTTGAAAGAACTATAAAAATATCCCAAATAGAAATGAATTTGAGAAAATTGCACCTAAGAGCATAATTAGGCTCATTCTGAAGAAAACCCATGTTTTCGTTTTTCAAATTTCATTTTATTTTGCTCAGAAAAACAACAAAAAATAGTGGCTTTTTAACAATTTCAAATTTTTTAGAAGATATGGTGCCTGATTCCTTACCTGTTACCTCCACTTTCAATTGGTTCAATTCCTTTTTTCTTACTGCACAAGTGTTTGCTTACCAAGAATCTTCAGTGTATACCCATAATTTTTGAATTGGACTGTTTGATTTGCACCACTGATTATTACCTTTTCAAAAATTAAATTCTGGAAAATCGATTTTTTTTGGGTCTACTATCAAATTTTGGGTTATATATATTAAAAAAAACGAAATCATATCATAATTCCTCCCTTTGATTTTCGTTTTTCTTAACATATTCTTATAACAACAAACTAGAGTCACTTCTTAATTCACTGATTGTTGAATTGAGGCCACTGTGTGTAAATCGACATGCAAACCATGATTTAATAACTAATATCTTCAACACTATATACAACTAAGACTCTTCATCATTCAACGGTCGATTTACAACACTGCTTCAGTTATATAAAACTTTTCTGCTCGTTGTTCAATGATTCATATAAACCTCTGCACTATTGGTATAGTCAAATGCGCTCAAATATGGATCCAAATTTTCAAATGAAAACCTAATACTCTGATTTTATTATCCATTTCTTCATGCATCGAACTAAGATTTGATTATTGATCACACTGCTTGATCATGGAAACATATGCACAGGTGTAGTTGTCAAATGAATTGATTGTTTGTTTCACACAGACTATGTGTTTCACTCCTACTCAAATTCCTTAATTCATGCAACCAATATTTATGAACATGCTCTTCATGGAAGATGAGCAAAACATATATCTCCAGCTATACCATATTTTCATTAACTCACTGTTTGTACATTTGAACTTGCATTTATAAACTTTTGTTTAACTGAAGTCATGGCAATTTTTTTGAGTATACCTGGCTGCTTGTAGAAGGATTGTGAATACTTGACTTGTGGAACTCTTAGCTACGCTCCATATTACCCTTATCTCATTCAATCTGCGTTTTGAAAGCCTCGGCTTGTTGACTGGTGGCATAATCAGAGAAAAAGTCATTTAAATGATAGGAAATTCGTAACAAAGAGTTTGGCGATCATGATCCCGACTTTACCTCTGTGATCTTCTTCAAAATAGAAGCAAATCAAATCTTGTCTTACCTGAAATTTCCCACGAGATTCCGAGCAACAATCTGGCGCTATCTACACTGATTTATCTTACTTATCTCTCCACAGACTCAACTATTTTTATCCTTACCTCCTCTGTCAAAATGTTTAATGCTTTTCAATCCTCTTGCTACTATTCACCTGAGCTCTCAAGGGCGATGATGGAAAAGAAATGCATTTAGAAAATGGCATAATGTTTTTGAGAGGGCACAGAGGTTTCATTTTTGTTTGAGAGAGGTTTTGTTTCTTGACCGTTTTCCAATTTTTACCGTGCTTTGACTAATAAGCAGTAAGCACATCTTATTGGATGATGCCTCCGTGGTTGTCCTTTGACCAGTTGCCACCTACGATTGCATTATTATGCTCCAGGTTGCTTTCATGATTCAAATTTCCATTTAATTATATGTTTGTTTTCATGTGGGTCGTGGCCATCCTTCTGTATGCCAACGTACCAATCGTGGCCATCTTCTATATGCCAACACACCATCCTTTGGACTGTAGATCATATCAGCCACTGCCATCTTTTCCATACAAGTTTATTACTCGTTGCATTAGGTTTCATCATAACCTTGTTTGCATTCTCGCCACTACTCACGACCTCACTACATATATGAACCATATACGTTGAAATCATTTTGATTTAATGGTTTCCATATGCATATGTTTGTTATAATTATATCCCCATCTCTTTACATTATGATATCATTGCATATTTCCTTTATGTGCATAAAGTTTTTGTACTTAGAGCATTTACCTCTTGTATTTCTTTGCAACATATTTTATAATGCACATATATTTTTTTGTTTACACAATATATATGTTGTGGGATAAACTCCCCTAGGGTCTTGGGTGAATACCCAAGCAGACTGAAGGTTATCTATGTAAAGAAACACACATTCCATGCAATCATAGTGCTACTATAAGCAAACTCTACGAAAGGGGGCATACTTGAGGTCCTACGTTTGAGAAGAGCCTTCCAGGGTCCAAACCCTTCTTGGAGTTCCTTTGCTCCTTTGACCTGCAAAACAATGAATTCAAGAAAGTACAGCAGTATATGGACTAAACATCATAAAGAAACTATCTTCATATTATAAGGAAAGGTAGTTAGTTATGCAATTAAACAACCGTTCACATATGAATCATAATATGAATATCATAACATGAAGAAGATCTATATCAGGAACAAAGACATGTGTTTCTTTTATTATAGACAAATAAAGTACAAAAAAGGAATAATTTCACCTGATTCGTCCTTTCGCAGGCTCCAAGCGGAACCGTCTCCCGGATTCGTCCAGTTTCAAGCCTTTAACAAACTCCTTCCATGACTTACTCCATGATCTCTCAAGTAGTATGAAATCATCAACACACACAAGGAAACAAGGGTTTCCTGTAGAATGGGGGAAGTGCAGGAGGCACAAGGATCTTCAGACCTAGTCAGGGAAATTTCAGCATAGTAATCTTTCTCTCTCTTCTCTCCTCCCTTTGGCCTTCCCATAGAAGCCTTTTTATACTTCTCCAAAAGTAGTTTTTTAGTTTGGAATTCATTGGGAACAGTTGGGCCACGGGCACTAACAGGTAATCAACAGGTAAAACCCGTTAT
Source organism: Pinus taeda (assembly GCA_000404065.3). NCBI lineage: Eukaryota > Viridiplantae > Streptophyta > Pinopsida > Pinales > Pinaceae > Pinus > Pinus taeda. The sequence continues at coordinate 33,461 of APFE030729233.1, forward strand.
CTCCGCACGAAATTAAGGAGATTTATTTTTTTTAAGTGTTTTTAAACATATATGTGGGTTGGGTATACACAGACCCATGTATACACGCGTTTAGCTCAGGGAAATGTCGCGTATAAGGAATAAAACATTGTTTTTAGCTTTGGGACTAGGTTTGGAAGGAGGGGTTGCCCTAGGCCATGAGTGTAGCATAACAAACCTCAAGAGTGAGATTTGGAGCTATAATAGATGCCCCCTAATATATGAGGTCAGAAGGGGTACATGATGGCCGAAATGTATTAAGCAAGTTCATGGAAAGGAAAT
>APFE030729248.1:0-43646 GCA_000404065.3 Pinus taeda
TTATAAACCAAGAGAATTATTAATATTATAAAACAAAGATATATTAGTATTATAAACCGAGGGGATTGTTAATATTATAAAACGAAGAGATTACTAGTATTATAAACTCAAGTGATTAGTCAGCCCAAGGGATTAATAAACCCAAGGGATTATTAATATTATAAAAGTAAGTGATCAATATTATAAACCCAAGCACAGGTCTGCGGTGGCGATCTGCTAGGGTTTGCAGGTTTGCAGATGTGCAGCTGACGGATCAGGCCAGCGACGAATGTGGGAGGACCCGGTGCAGTAGTCAGGCCGGGGCAAAGAATAGGACAGCGGAGCTTCAGTTTGTCAGGTAAGCAGCTATTTTCCCTGTTCCTGTCAGGAGTATTTTCTAAAGGGACAAGAGCTGAGAGGGAATGGAAAACACTTCAGGGAGGGGAGAGATCCCCTCCTTCAAGAATGTAGTAACGGGAGAGAATAGTGCGAATGGAATACAACAGAATCAGCAGGAAAACTATGCCCCAATCATGGGCAATCTGTGGCAGAAAAGGATGAAAGGAAAATGCCTTCCACGAGCTCAAAAGCGGCCAAGATATGTTATCCCCAATAACAAGCTGGAGGAATATAACAGCTACATGAAAGGTCATGCCCTGATCTGCAAATTCATAGGATATTGGCCTCTGGAGAAAGAGCTATACAGGTGGATTGATCAAAGGTGGAAACTGAAGCGTCACATAGACCTAAAGCTGGGAGCCCAAGGGTTTTTCACAGCCATCTTCACCAACCTGGAATACAGAAACAGGGTCTTTGAAGAAGGACCGTATTTCATGAATAACGCAGGCTTATTCATGAAATACTGGGAGGAGAGATATAACCCAGAAAAAGAAAAGCTGTTGGAAGCCCCAATCTGGGTTAGGCTGTTTGGACTCCCCGATGAATTCTGGGATCCTGAAATTTTGGAAGGGATAGGAAACTCAATCGGAAGCTTTGTTAAAGCTACAGAAGCTACCCGACGAGGTAAATATAACTCATATGCAAGGATCTGTGTATACATGAATCTAGCCGAACCCCTCCCAGATCATGTTGAGGTGGAGTATCACGACGTAGTGTGGAAACAACCAGTAGATTATGAACACATCCCTTTTAGATGCCGTAAATGTCATGAATATGGGCATCTGTATAGACAATGCCCATTGAACAAGGAGGATGAATTGAAAAGAAATCAGGAGGAACATCAGAAAAACACAGGGAAAATGGAGGAGACTGACAAAGGTTTTCAACAGGTCACAAGAAGAAGGAGACAAAGTCAAGAAAAAACTAAATCCCAACCTCAAGGAAAATCTGGTATTTCAATAAGCCAAAATAAGTTTTAGGCTCTCCAGAATGAAAATGAAGAGTATAAAGTTAATTTGGAAGATGATGAAGACCCTAGGAATTCCCCAATGGATATTACAGGCGAAAGTAAAGGGAAGGAAGTAAACCTAGGCGGAAGTTCTGAAGAACAGCCGGAAGGAAAGGTGGAGGATTTGGTAATACAATCCCCGATGGAGGTGGAAAATCAAGCCAAAGGTGAGATTGAGGAAGAAAGAATCATGAAACAACTAATCCAAGAATGGAAATATTTAGATAGCAGATTCATACCTGAGAAACAGAAACAACTGTACAAGGAAGTATTTCAGAAATATAAGGAAAAAAAAGGACAGAACACAGACAAACAGATAATGATAGGACCTAACCAAAGGATTGGACAGGCGGGAATGGATGGCTCTGGCAAAAGCAGCAGGAAACGAGGCCGGAAGCCAATGAATGAAACTATCCAGACTGTAGGAGAAACCTTGATAAACTCAGGAAAAGTGATACCTCTGTCAGAGGTATTCTTCCCCTCTTTCCAAAAGTTTTAAATTATTGTGATCAATTGGAATATAAGATGCCTGAATAGCAAGGGCAAATAGAGGTATTTGAAAGAAAAATTGAAAAAAGAAAAGCCTAGTGTTATGATTCTTCAGGAGACAAAAATTTCGGTCCAACAGATTGAAGAACTCATGGCCAAGAATAAAATGCATTATGAAGTTACGGGACAAGATGCCATTGGGTCTGCAGGGGGTATTGCAATTTTGTGGAACCCGAATGATATCATCTTAGATAGTTGGACTAGTATGAGCAGAATCCTTACTGGCCTTGGTAGAATAGTAGGAACTAAAGAGCAGGTTGTCATTTCAGGGGTGTATGGACCTCCTTCTCCAGGAGAAAAAGAAAACTTCCTGAATAGCATGAAAATCATTCGTAGGTGATATCCAGAAGTTGACTCAATAATTGGTGGTGATTTTAACCTAATCAGATCCTTAGAAGAAAAGAAGGGAGGAATAAGAAAAATGGATCACTTTATGGAGAAGTTTAATGATCTGATAGATGACCTCAGGCTTGTGGACATCCAAACTATAAACGGGATTTGCACCTGGAATAATAGGAGGGGGGGGTAAAAATCAAATTGCCTCCAGGCTTGATCGATTCCTTGTTTCTGAAGGTATCATGAACAAGGATATTTTTGTAGAAGCAAAGATAATGCCTTCCCTGGGGTCTGATCATTGGCCAATCAGACTTGAGGTGGACATCAAAGTGATCCAAGGAAAAAGACCTTTTCATTTTGAATCCTTCTGGCTAAGAGACCCAGCATTTATCAAAAAACTGGAAGAATGGTGGTGTCAAAGCACGATTCAGGGCAAAGGGAAAATGCGTATGTTTCAATTAAAACTTAAAGAGCTGAAAGAGAAATTTAAAAACTGGAACAAGAAGGAGTTCGGCAATATTATGGAAGACAAACAAAATTTGGAAAAAGAAATGGAAACTCTCCAGCAGAAAATGATTTTGGAAGGCAGAACGGAGGAAAGCATCAGCAAGGAAGGAACAATTCTTGGCAAACTTGAAGAAATAAGGAAGCAAGAGGAAATTCTCTGGCGTCAGAAATCGAGAATAAAATGGTTAAGGGAGGGGGAAAGAAATACTAAGTTCTTTCATCAAGCTATGATCAAACATAGACAGAGAAACAAGATTCTTTCTATCAAAGATAAGAATGGGAACAGAGTGGTTGAGCAAGCTGAAATCGAACAAGTCCTGATCGATCATCATAAGGAAATATTAAGGGAACCCCAAGCTGATAGAATTCATGCAATCTAAGAAATTTGCTCTGCCATCCCTCGTTTGGTCTCTGAAGACCAAAATAAAGCGTTGATGAGAGCTGCCACTTTAGAGGAGATAGAGGAAACTGTGAAAGCAATGAAGAAAGGTACTGCTCCAGGCCCTGATGGTTTCACTGTTGACTTCTTCTAGGCGGGATGGCATGGGAAAAGAGATTCTGGAGCTGGTAGAAGAATCCAGGATGAATCAGAAGGTATGGCCTGCCCTTAACTCCACTTTCTATGCTCTAATCCCTAAAGGTGATAATCTGGAAGATGCTAATGGTTTTAGACCCATAGCGTTGTGTAATGTTATCTATAAGATTATAACATCTATGATGGCCAAGAGATAAAAACCCCTGCTGGACAAGTTAATTTCTGCTGAACAAACGGGTTTCGTTGAAGGAAGGCAGATCCTTGATGGCCTGGTGGTCACTCAAGAAGTCATTCACTCCTTAAAAGTCAAGAAACAGAAGGGTATGATGATTAAATTAGACCTGTCGAAGGCGTATGATCGATTAAGCTGGAACTATTTGGGAAAAGTCCTGGAGAGTTTAGGCTTTTGTAGGAGGTGGATTGACTGGATTCATAGTTTGATCTCCTCCCCAAGTTTCTCTATCCTGGTGAATGGGATTCCCTCGAAAACTTTCTCTGCCACTAGAGGTCTTGGTCAGGGTGATCCTCTATCCCCCTTTCTGTTCATTTTAGCTGCTGAAGGTCTAGGTAGGTTCATCAAGAAAGAAAGAGAAGCAGATAAAATCAAAGGTCTTAAGCTCTGGGGAAATAATCTATGCTTAACTCATCAGCAATTTGTTGATGATATCATGTTGTTTGGAGAGCCAACAGTCAAAGAGGTCAAACACCTCCGAAAAATCCTGGATCTTTTTGTGGAGGCTTCAGGTCTGGAAATTAATAGGGACAAATCTTATGTCTTCATATTTAACGCTGTGGAACAGGTCAAAGCTCATCTTATAAGACTCTTGGGTTTCAGGAGGGGTGAACTTCCTACTAAATACCTGGGCAACATTTTGGACTTTACCTCCAAAAAGATGAAAAACTGGCAAGGAATTATAGATAAGCTCAGCAATAAGGTGGCAAATTGGGCCTTCAGAACGTTAAATATAGCAGGTTGAATAGTTTTGGCAAAAACTGTCCTTCAAGCTATCCCTGTCTACCCTTTATCAATTATGGCAGCCCCCATAGGTATTTGTGTAAGGATAAGAGAGATCATTAGAAATTTTATATGGAGAGGGGCCGATCAGAAGAAAAAATGGGCCTTAGTTGCTTGGTGTCAGTTAACTGAAAGAAAGGAGAAAGGAGGTCTGGGGTTGAGGGGCCCTGAGACTCTCAATAAGGTGTTGGGAGCAAAACTCTGGTGGAGATGGCTTAGGGGGGAAATGATCTGTGGAAAATTATATGGAAAGAAAAATATAATATGCCTGAGTTAGCAGTAGAAATCTTAAAGCGAAAGGACACCCCCGGAGGATCTTCGGTCTGGGACCTAGCTCGTCTCAACAGGGATCTGGTAGAAAAGCATTCTTACTGGGAGATTAGAGGTGGCGAGGAAGCTAACTTCTGGGAGGATAAATGGCATCAGAAGGAAAGACTAAGCTCCATTCAGGGCCTCCAACAGGTCCGTGAAAGAATTGGAAGAGATAGACCTCTCGTCAGGGACTATTGGAAAGTTAATAACCCAGATGAAAGTTGGAGGACTTGGGTGGATCTGTCGGAGTGGGAAGGAGAGTTCAGCACAGACCACAAAACAGTCTTCAGTAAGGAGGTTGAGTCAAGAAAGATTAAAGCCCGCAATGGCAGGGATATTCTCCGTTGGGGAAATTCTATGAAGGGCTCGTTCACTACTAAGGAGGCCTATTTCCTAACCTCAGAGCAATCTGGAAACGAAGCTAACCCCGACTGGAGAATAGTTTGGGAAAGGAATTGGTGGCCTAAAGTCTCCATATTTATCTGGTTGGCATTAAAAAACAAAATCCTCACCTGGGATCGGATTCAAAGGAAAGGTTTTATTGGCCCTTCGAGATGTTGTCTGTGTAATTCGGTGGGGGAATCCAGAGATCATTTGCTACTTCATTGCCCCTTTGCCAAGACCCTGTGGATAAACACCAAAAGATCTTTTGGTAAACCTGAAAATGCCCCCCGCGAATTCAATGATGTGGTCTTCCAATGGAATAAGGAAGTCTTTCAATGTAAAGTAGTCAGGCGAGCTTGGGACCTCATCTCTGGATTCTCCCTCTGGATGGTCTGGAAGGAGAGGAATCGCAGGATATTCCAGAACTCAGAATGGAGCCGAAAGTCATTTGGGGAAAAGCAATTAAGCTTCTGCGAGAAAAAATCTTGGCGGATAAATGGGTTGGGGAAGATTGGAAGGCCAACCCGATGGAGGAAGAAATCCTGAACAGATTAAATTTAAAATTCGAAATGGTTTTTCATAAACAGAATCCCAATCAGGAGATGCGGTCTAACAGCCCGGATAAATTCTGCTATCCTAAAGAAAATTTCATCAAATTGAATTTCGATGGGGCCTCTAAGGGGAACCCGGGCGAAGCTGGCTTTGGTGGTATCTTCAGGGACAACAGTAATCAGGTAAGATGGATTTTTGCTGAGTGGGGGGGGGAGATGACAAATAATGAGGCAGAGTTTTAGGCTCTGCATCAAGGCTTACGAATTGCGGTCAGAAACAGATACTCCAACCTCGAAATCACAGGGGACTCTCAGATCGCGGTGGAGATGTTGAAAAAACTCTGCAATGGCCGAAATTGGGAAAAAGTCTCGAGTAGTTGGCGATCAGCCGGAATAGTCCAGGAAATAGCAGAGCTCTTGCCTCGCATTGAGTATAAGGTGATCAACCATGTGAGGCGGAAAGGGAACCAGGCGGCTGACTTCCTGGCGAACTGGGGATGCAGAGGCAGCGGCAGCTCGCTGGATGTCCAATGGAGAGCGGTGCGCGGGCATCAGGAATGGTCGGACCTGGCAACCATCATCAAGGCAGATCATGAACAAGCCACAGGTAGAACGGTAGAGCGCGATGAGCTAGAGCGCCAGAGGGACGTGGAGAGTCCAGCCCATGTAGGCTTATTATGATTAAGAACCCCATGAGAATGATACCGCTTGTGCGGAGCCTTGGGGAAGGATGGAAGTTAGGACAGGCAGTTAAAGAACGTCAGAGAGCCCTGGGTGAAGAGATTAGTGATCGTCATGGGAGATCACATCGAGAAGGTACGCAATCTGAGGAGAATTCTTCGCCTTACATCAACCCAATGGCAGATCCGATCTGGCGTGGTAATGGCAAGTACATGTCAGAGGATGTAAATAGTAATAATTCAAACCGGATGTTTGATAGGAATTGCCATGCTTCCGGGAACAGATGGCAGGATTCGGACAGACGGATGGATAGAAGGAGGAGGCTCTGGGATTCTTTAAAATCCCACATGCAAAGCACCCACCCGCAGAGAATTGCAACTAGTTGCAGTAGCGCAAAAGGCGTCATTGGTTGTCTGAGGGCCTCCTGCATTTCTTTCAGTCGGCATTCGGTGAACAAAATGATGGAAACAAGAAAGAAGGCTCGGCTTGCAGAGGAAATGGAAGTTGCGCGGACCAAGGTGGCTGATAGGAAAGGTAAAGGGATTGCGAAAGAGGAGGTCCCGGACGATGTCTTTGAGGTCCCAGACACTTCAGACGAGGGAGGGAGCAGCGACCCGAGTATGAATGCTGAAGAGTGGGAACAGTATGCCATGGGTGTCAGTATGAGGAGCCGGCGTGGTCGAAGGGTTCATACGCGCGAGCGTCGGAGGCGGGTCAATCACGATGGCTGCGAGACTGCTCCCAGCCGTGGTCAGAACAGCGCAGCCAGTAAAGCCCGGGGCAACAAGAAAGATGTCCCTGAGCCGAGCCGTCGTCCTGGTAGGAAGGCCAGGCAAACCTTTGAGTAGAAAATCCAGCGGGCAGAACATGCTTACGTTCAGAACACCAACCCGAAAATCAGGCGCATCATCCAGAATATGGAAGACGAGGCAATTCAGGCCCAATCGGAGTCAGAAATGGAGGATTGGGAGCTGCTGGTTCATGACCCTGGTAATACAAGAGGAAGGATGTCTCTTTTCAAACAATCCCTTCATATGTATTGGGTAATGAAACGGTTGCTGGCCAAAGATTTGGAGCAGGTGGCCTCTGAAATGGCTGAGATGGTTCAGGGTGTTCCCAACCTGAGGCGTGAACTCTGGATCCTGCAAATCTCCATGGAGATGCAAGGGAAGCACCTTGAAGAGACTCAGAAATTGCTCAAGGCCAGCCAGCAGAGGAGCTCCAAGGAGGACTCTCCAATCTTTGCTAATGTTGTTGAGTAGTTTTAGTTCTTGTCTCCCTTATGATGATTTTGCGTATCTAGATACTTTAGGCAGCTTCCCTCTTTTTGTAATGGACAGTTTATATATGCATATCATTAGAATTAGACCAGGGAAGGACTGCAATGTCTATTTAGCTAGGAAAAAGAGACTACGTGACTTCTTTTTTTGGTATGGTGTTAAAAATTTTAGGTGGATACACTACTCGGTTTCCCCTGGTGGGCGGATAGCTAGTCCACTAATTTTGATGTAATTTTCTGATATGTTAATAGAAAATGAGATGCACCACCTTTGCCTACAAAAAAAATATATATATATTATAAACCCAAGCAATTAATAAACCTAAGAGATTATTAATATTATAAACCCAAGGGATTAGTATTATGCCTAGGGGATTAATAAACCCAGGAGATTAGTATTACAAACCTAGGGGAATAATAAATCCATGGGATTAATATAAATAGTAGGATTAATATTACAAACCCTAGGATTAATATTAAACACAATATAAAAAAACCCTAGTATTATAATTCCAATATTAAATTTAAAATTATAAATATAATATTAAATACAATATTAGAAACAATAATATTAAACCCCAATTTTCTAATGTCACATTATAACGTTGAATAAATTGAAATGAAATGTAACATTGCAACAATCATTATTAGACTCATTATCACATTGAGATAATATTTGACAGAATGCAATGTCAAACAAATTTTTAGAAAAGTGTGACATAAGACCATGGTTTACCATGATTGACAATGGTTGACAATGACTAACAATGGTTTACCATTCTTGACAACAGTTGACCATGGTCGATTTTCATATTAATAACAATCTTTATGTAGGAATATGAATCGTTAGATTAATAAACCCAAGGGATTGATATTATAAGCCCAAGGGCTAAATATTAAAACCCCAAGGGATTATAAACCCATGGGAATAACATTAAATCCAAAGGATTAATATTATAACCACAAGGTAGATAAACACTAAAATAAATATTATAAACCCTAAAATAAACATGGTTAACTATGGTTACTATGGTTGATTTTCATATTGAGACAACCTTTGTCACAATGTGACGTTGGACAATGGTTGATTTTCATATTGAGACAATCTTTGTCACAATGTGACATTGGGTAATGCTTAACCATGATTAACCATGGTCGATGACAATTGATAATGGTTTATCACTGTTGACAAATGTTTACCATTGTTGACCATGATTGACCATGGTTGATAATAGTTCATTTTCATATTGAGACAATATTTGTCACAATGTGACATTGGAACATAATTGACCAAGGTTGACCATGATTATAAACCCAAGAGATTTATATTAAACCCAATGATTAATATTATAAACCCTCTCAATATATCCAATGGTTTACCATCGTTGACCATGGTTGACTATCGCTGACCAAGGTTGATTTTCATATTAAGATAATTTTTGTCATAATATGATGTTGGACCATGGTTGACCATGATTATAAACCCAAGGGATTTATATTAAACCCTATGAATAATATTATAAACCCTATGAATAATATTATACCCTATGTATATGAACCCTTAGATTAATAAACCCAAAGGTGACATCATAAAATCCAGGGAATAATAAACCCAATATGTTAATACTAAAATCCCAAGGGATTATAAACCCAAGTGAATAATATTAAACCCAAGGGATTAATGTTATAAACCAAAGGTAAATAAACACTAAGAAAAATATTATAATCCCTAAGATAAATATTGTAAACCTTAGAATTATCATGGTTGATTTTCATATTAAGACAATCTTTGTCACAATGTGATGTTGCAACATGGTTGACCATGGTTAACCATGGTTGCTTTTCCTTTTCAGACAATCTTTTGTCACAATGCAACATTGGACCATGGTTGATTTTCATACGGAGAAAATCTTTGTCACAATGTGACATTACACCATCATTGAACATGATTATAAACTAATGGGATTTGTATTACGTAAAAGGATAAATATTATAAACCCAATGAATAATATTAAACCCTAAAAATAACAACCCTTAGATTAATAAACCCAAGTGATTGATTATAAACCAGAGGGATTAGTACTAAAAACCTAAGGGAATAATATTAAACCCAAGGTATAAATATTCTAAACCTAAGGTATATAAACCCTAAGATAAATATTATAAACCCTAAAATAAATATGGTTGACCAATGTTTACCATGCTTGTTTGTCATATTGAGATAATATTTGTCACAGTGTGACGTTGGACGATGATTGACCATGGTAGAGGATGGTTGATTTTCATATTGAGACAATCTATGTCACAATGTGACATTGGACCATGGATGACCATCATTGACCATTATTATAACCCAAGCAATTTTATTAAACCATATGATCAATATTATAGATCCTATGAATAGTATTATACCCTTGAAATACGAATCCTTAGATTAATAAGCCCAAGGGATTAATATTATAAACCTAAGGTATATAAACCCTAAAATAATCATGGTTGACTAAAATAAATATGGTTGACTATGGTTGACCATGGTTGACTATAGTTTACTCTAGTTGGGAGTAATATTAAACCCAAGGGATGAATATTATAAACCCAGTTTAATTAATGAAATCCATGAGATTTATATTAAACCCAAGGATTAATATTATGAACCCTAGGAATATGAACCTTAGATTAATAAACCCAAGATCTTGTTATTATAAACCCACCAGAATAATAAACGCAAGGAACCAATACCAAAAACCCAAGGTAATTATAAACCCAAAATATTTTGTTGTTATTTTTAGACATGACTATAATGTAGGCTCACCAATACTTAACTTTATATATATATATATATATATATATATATATATATATATATATATATATATATATATAACTTGAAATACAATCATCTTTTTTAAATATATTTTACTTTTTTTTGGTTAAAAGATAGTTCTTTATTTATTTTGTTTGTTAAGTGGTGTGAATATTGAGATCAAGTAAATGTTGGTTTAACATAGATGGATTTTTTTCCATATAATTTAGAAGCACTAACCTTAGCATCATGGAGTGCTTTAACAATACACTCCATCATCATCTATTCTATAACATATGGACAATAATATTTTCTTTATTAACAATATAGTTATGACTAAATATTTAGTATACCATCATAATATTATTAAAAAAAAAAAAATCTTAACTATTTTATTAAGAAAAAGTTACATAAAATTGTTAATTATTATTATAAATTTTATACGATTGTGTAGTTTTTCTTTTCTTAATTATGTTTATTTTAATTTAAATTTAGAAATTAACTCTAATTATTTTATTTACAAAAATATTAATTGTAATCTTAATTTTAAAAATAGAGTTGCTCATAGAGATTTGAATATCAATTTTAACCTTTCATAATTATTAAATTGTGTTATATAAATATTATAGATTAAAATTTAAAAAAATACCAATTTAAAAAAATAAATAACCATAAATTTTTTTATTTAATTAATAATATTATTTGTAATAAATAACATTATTATTTTAATATGATTTGTATTAATAACCAAATGGCATGCTCTAAATTAAGTTCTCTATCTTTCACTTAAAGGAATATGGGATGAGAGATATTTTATCACGATAATGCCAAAATATGGACCAATTTAGAAGTTTATTGGAACACCTCAAAAAAAATTCCAGACTGCCAAATTTAAATATGCAATCAAAACTAATTTTAAACAACAAGACCAAGATTTCACCAAAAATAAATTAACCAAATTCCAGAAACACTAAAAAAAAATTACTGAAAACTCCGAAACATATAATATTTAGACAAAGACAAAATAAATATATCTGTGAAATAAGAAAATATCATAAAATAATTCATCCATACAATTATTCAAATAATCTCCCATAAATAATCCCATTTAAATTTAGTGAAAATTGATAGTATTTATCTTTAATTATTTAATTTAAATAAAAAAAATTAATCAATTTATAATCTAATTTTTTTTAATAAGAAAAGTTACTCAATTTATAATCTAAAATATTCTAATTTCAACAGTACATCAATAATAATTATTTGATAAATGCCCCAACTTCCAATTACAACATATCTATCAAGAATTTAATCCAAGAGATTGGCTTCTTTATCCGGCTCAAATTACAAAATTAATAAACATTAAAATATTGGATGCCGTGAAATATTATTAAAGACTTTTGGGTTTGCGAAATACATTTATCTTTCGGTTGATTTTTAAATGGAAAAATATAAAAATTGCATTCAGTCGTCTGATTTTGAGTGAAATAAAAAATTTTAGGTATATTTATATTTTTAGATACGTGTGAAATCTATCCTGTTCCACACATCTCCAAAAGAAACTAGGAGAAGAAAACAATACAAGACCATGGGATAGTAAAAAATTCACAATCATAAGATTCGAAACTAAGCTGGGATTACAACGAGGTGCGTAAGTCAAAAATACAATTTTGTAACATTACATTTCAAACTAAGGTGGCGTCCATGCAGCCATGCCTGATTTGGTTAAGTATCATACAGGAATACATCAAGAAAGATATGGAAGTGAATCCCATACATAGAGATGAAATTAGACATTCATATGATGTATAAGCATGTTCCAATTAACATCAAATAAGCATAAACAAAATGTGAACGTGCATTTGTAGCCGTAGTCCCCGTCAAATCTGATTCGTAGTAGTGGTGGGGTTTTGATCAAACAAAAGCGGATCCAACAGTATCGACGGCCTCACTGTGAGCTCCGACCGTCTCGATGCACTTCGACTCCACCACCTCCCACACTTTCCACGGCTGATCGTGCGATAAAAGCGCGAAGATGCGGGAACTGCGGGAGTCGAAGCGCATCGAGACGATCGAAGCTCACAGCAGACGGGCTGCTCTTCACCGGATCCGATGATTGCAAGGTGAAGGTATCGAGTCAAAAAGAGCACCACTTTCTTCTGCAAAAACCCTCTATATATGGACGCCCTTGACGTTTACAACTCTGAAATCTACAAGCCTTTCCCACCAAACGTATCAATAACAAGTCTTTATTGACTACTGCAAGGCTAAACGACCAGAAGGGTTTGAAAAAGATAAGAGGTGTAAAATCTGAGTACAAACGCCAGCCTGTGTCTATGCAACCAAAATTCAAGTTCCCCAACAACCTAGACTTGAATGGTATTCATTTTATTTTCTGAAAGTCTTCATTCACAGAAAATCTTTGGTTGGATACGCGGTTTCCATTTGTAAATGCCCCAGCGTGATAGCTATGTGCTTACTTATGGAACTGCAATCAAAGCTCTTCCATCTTGTCTTTCGTGGATACATTCAGAGGAGGACAAATCGCGCAGTTTGCATGTGAAAATCCCGCAGCATCTATGTTGCAATTACCTTAATTTAATTTAAGGAGAACGAATCGATTCTTGTCCTTCTCAATAGAATGAAATATCTTCAATCATGTGCTGTGCTTCGGCAGAAAACTTAAACCAAATATCTAAGGAGAACAAAGTGAAAATGGCGAGTTTTGCGAATCAAGAGGCACTCTACCAAATGCAATATTAATGACAATATAAATTGGATATATACCTTCCACGGATTTGGTAGGGAACCGAAGTTTTCTTCAATTATATATAGACACATCCCATTTTGGTACCCTGTAGGTATTAAGTATTTTCTTTACTTCTAATTAATGAAAACATAAATCCCATTTTGGTAAGTATTAAGTATTTTCTTTTCTTCAAATTAATGAAAACATAAATAGGGTAATGAAGTAAATTCCCCATATATAAAATAAACCATTCAAAAGTAAATATATATATATATATATATAATGTAATAATAATAATAGGATTTTAGAAATGTTACGTATTTTATAATTATATTTGTTTTTATGGTATATAATGTTATATAATAGTATTATGAAATTTAAATGATAATAATTTAATTCATTTTAATAATAGAGAGAAAAAAAAATTAAAATTTATTTTATTTATTTTCATATTAAAATTATTATTTATTTTACTAAAGTTATATATTTTAGAAAAAAAAAAAAAATATTTACGAAATTAAGACATTAATTTTACAATTATATAATTCATGGATGAAATATTTTAGACAAAAACTATATAAATAAAATGATATATATATCAATATTTAAATATTACATGTGATGTTTACAAAACCAATACAAACAACTAATTATGGTCATAGTTGCAATCTCTTTTAATGGGTTTTTAAGAGTAAGATTATTAAACTCTTCACTATTCATTGATAAAGATATGTCGCAAAGAAGGTGTATTAAAAAAATACTAGAATTTTAATGATTGCACTTAGTGTTTACATCTTGTTCAAAATCGCGCATCGAAATCTTTATTAGATATGGTTTTAATAGCAGGTTCACTTTTGGTATGCTTGTATTTTATAGCAAATAAAGTGTAAGAACCTATTCAATGAATTGCAATGTAGCAAAATCACTTGGAACCCATTTGTTAAGAGATTACTTAGAAAATGGTTAAAGTATTTATAAATGGGGTTACATATTTATGGTTTGGTAGCATCAATCATGGATAATTATATTTGATTTTATGATTTTTTATTACATTTAATCATAGCTATTAGGGCTCTTAATGGGTTAATTATACACATTAATTGATTGATTGATAAATGGTTAGAAGAGCTATGAGTTAGGAGATCAATGCTTAAAGGTTGTATTGGTTAATAGTTATGGAAATTTTGCGTTAATGGATTAATGATTAGGGACTGTTTTGGTTAGTGGGTTAGTGGTGAGTGTGCTAATAAATTAGTGGTTGGGGTTATTTTGGATTAGTGCTTTAAAGGGTAATAGATTACCTACTAGAACAAATATATATGTTGAATGGTTTTTAAATGTGGATAGGAACTAAAACACCTATCTCACGATACATTAAAAAAACATAAAAATAAACTAAAAATAACTGTATTATAATAATAATTATTATTTTGTAAATCACAGAATTTTTTATTATCATAATTTCTTCAGGGTACAGAGTTGATACATCTAGTAATATGAAAGGGCCTTGCTGCCTCCCTGGAATATAAGCGAAATCACCCACTATTCTTATTTGAGACAATAAAAAGATCACAAAACAAGTCATTCTAGATATACACAATACAAAATGTAAGTGGAGTCGAGATATACTAGCATACTTAAGAGATTTTAAGAGTCATAAGAAGAAATGGGTGATGGGATCATTACACTCGAACCAGGAGGTGGATTATAATCATTGTCACATTGGAGATTCCCTTCTACATGTGTCAATCTTGCATCAAGCCTATCCATGGAGATACATTGATTCCTCAACATCCTTTTGATGTCCTCAATTGATTCAAACACGTTGTATCTTTCTACTTGTTTGTATT
The DNA here is from genome assembly GCA_000404065.3 of Pinus taeda. Taxonomy (NCBI): domain Eukaryota; kingdom Viridiplantae; phylum Streptophyta; class Pinopsida; order Pinales; family Pinaceae; genus Pinus; species Pinus taeda. The sequence continues at coordinate 14,939 of APFE030729248.1, forward strand.
TCAATACGAGAATAAGTAATGTCTCCACCTGCCATTGCCGTGTCACAAAATTGAGGTATTTGTTTTCCATCCCTTAGTGTTACTAGACTCGAGAACCTATCAAGGTACTTCCTCAAGTATCTCAAAGTTAGTGTAAGATTATTTTTTGACCCTCGCCTCAATTTCCAAATTTCTAATTTCACATCAAATCTCAAGCGATAATGCATTAAAATATGACGTAGTCATGTCCTAGACAAAAATGTGTGTCTTGTTTTGTCCCTATGGGCTTATGCATCCACTACCCCACCTACATTACATGTGTTTCTTGGGAGGCAATATGAGAAAGAAATGTTCAAAAATATGAAAATTCAGCAAGCGACCATGACCTAAAGACAATCAAGAGTTTCCCACTAAAACAAAAACACCAGAATATACACATTTACCTTAAACCCAAAGTTTTTACCACAAAAAGGACACCATAATAATTTGATAGAAAAACCACTACTACCCAGCTCCCTGAGGTAATTAAATCCTCCCCCCTTGAAACCTACAACAACCTCAGAAGTCATTTAAAGACAAAGCCATAGACATGTCTAAAACTAAGACATAACACACCTTTTCCCTGCTAAATTGAACCAGGATGACGATGCTATGGGAAAAAACTTTGATAGACAAAACATGAAAAGAAACAAGATTAGGATTGGAATGAAAATTGTCTCCTCAGGATGAGACAAGCTAAACCAACACCTAATTTTCCCTAATTTAATCAGAAACCCCAACACAATATACTTAAATAATCAATTGACATAGACATGAATTAAAAAACTAGGAATAATAACAAGCACATGAGGAAAATCCATGAGGAATCAAACCTAGACAGTCAAACCTATATTTATAGTGGAGATAATTCACCAACTTCCTCCACCAATCCAATTTGTAGCCATAAATTCCCTTCTCGCTTGGAAAAATTACCTGACCACGTGAAATTCTCCAACTCTAAACAAAAACCACATCTCTCTACAATAATCAAGTACACAAATAGTTAATGCTACCTATACATAGGATCCAAGAAGATGTACCAGCAACAAGGAGGACCACTATTGTCCTCACACCTACCTCTACTTCCAACACTTATCACGAGGACTAATGCCAATTCTATCAACCCTCGTCTCCTATTTATGACCATCTATCAGGCCACATGCAGATGCATGCTAGGGGCAAGCCACACCCCTTGTTATTTAATGCACTTCAGGTGGGAAGGGTGGCAGGATCATCCCCCCCAGACCCCCTTTCGGTCTAGATGCTCACCCCATTTGGGAACTTTATTATTATTATTATTATTGTTATTAAAAATGATATACAAGTTAAACATATATACATTTAAAAAAATGTAAGAAGATTAGACACCCCTATAGACAACGTCAATGAGTTAGTGGTTCTATATAACTTAGATTTATATGATTAGTGTAATAGAAAGCCACATAAGGGCTACCATATGAAAAAATATTTTTTTTACACTAACTATTATCCGTAAACTGTTATGGATATTCTACAATAGATTTGATAAATTATACTTAAAAGTTTGAAATGTGCACTATGAAAGTTTATTTCTCCTTAGATTTTGGGATCTGTAAATTACTATTTATTGCGTATGCATGAAAATTATAATTATTCAAAAAAGGAAAACAACGAAATAAAAAATACTGGTGAACCAGAATTGACACAAGATATAGCCTCGGAAACCCTTTTGAGTGAAAACCTAGCTAAAAGGTGAGGGTGCTTTGCTCTCTTCTCCTAATAGAAAAATGATTGCAAGTACAAAGAAGTAAGGAATGTGACTTGTGGGCTATTACAATATACAAATATTGTTTGTGTTCTCTCTCATTATTACTCTTAATTAATCTACTTGAACATGGAACAAAATGCACTAAAAAAGAATGTAACCCCTTTTCCTCCTAGTGGCCTGGTAGTAACACACCAAGATAGCCCTCTAGTGATTAGATTTGACTGCTTCAAATCTTACCTAGTGTTGTAATGTGGTCTATTCTAGAGTCGTATTCATCATGATCATGTGGGTAGCCCATTTTACATGAGCAATGGGAGTTGGCGTGGCATCCTCTCGAATTATTATTGTCAAAACATGAATGCAAAATTCTGAGTGACATAACTTATCCTTACAGACCCTTATTGAGGTGATTCTTATGTCGTTGTAAAGACTCTTGTGTGTCTAATATGAAAAAGGGTGTGACACTAAAGAATAAAAGTTTTAGCCTCAAAAAACATCATTTGATACATCAAAATACTCCTAGAAGGTTTCAGACCCTAATTGGCTACATTAGGCCCCACTACTAAAAATTGGTCATGTGCACTGATTTCTCCACTTTTTCCACTCTGAAAGCATTGTGATGAATGAAAAACAATGTAATTATTCAATCTGGTTCAAACTAAGAGACTACATGATCTAGGTGGATATTGGTGGTTGCCTGCCTATTCCACCTAGACCCCCCAGTCAATTTCATCTGTTTCCTTATTCATTTCAACATTTACTATTTTTAGTAGTTTTATGGCTCTTGAACTTCTAGAGAATTTTTTACCCCCTAAAAGACAGTTTTTTGGGGTCCACGGAAGGCCCATGGTGTTGTTAGGGGCATGCAGCGAAACCTATAGTACTCAGAGATACCTTTCCAAATAGGTATCATATGCACCAAACAAAGATAATATGACCAAGATACGACCCTGGGAAGTTGGCTACCCAACTAACCCCAACGGGGCTCACAATCTCTTGGTGTTACATCTCCTGGGTTAGGGTTTTGGTTGTTTAGGGTTTTATCATGTTTTCCAATAATAAATAGGCCCTTGAGGCTCATTGTAACATAGTTAAAAGGCATGTGTCCATCACATCTCTTCTCAAAGAAAAGCTAACATCGCCTGGGCTATCTTATTTCCATTCTGTTTGTAAGCATAGTTCAATATTTTTCTATTAATGAAATGAAGTGTTTCTCTGTTACATCTCTGTATTTATGATTATAATGTAAATTTTTGCATTCTTGTTTAAGTTTTGATCAGTGGTATCAAAATGGTTTGCTCTTTCTATGTTTTTCTTTGCATGTCCCCAACGAGGTCATGGTATAAGGAGTTAGGGCTCGATCTGGTTGAACCATTCAAAATATGCCTCCCAATGACCTCCCATGGTGGAAGAAAAGAAAGATGAGGGGGCATGAGATCCTTTCAAAATGCTACTCAAGGAACCCTCAAGCGACATAAGGACACGATAATGGATAACTTTGCCCAAATCCTTCGACAAATACCCAGAAGTGATGCATCCTCATCCAGTAGCCACTCTGGAGGCACCACTCCTTTTAAAGTACAAGTTAAATTCAATATTTCCATACTCAAAGGCCTAATAAATGCAGATGTTGTAGATAAATGATTAAATCTGTTGGAAGGATATTTTCAATTCATGACTTTTCTAATCGGGAAAAGATTACTTTTTCACTTCTCAAAGCTGCCCCACATGTCAATGATTGGTGGGAAACCTACTGTGAACAAAAGGACGATAGTGAACCCTCGTTGTTTTCAACACACCTAGTTGGGATTATTTCTGAGATGCCATCAAGGAAGAATATTACCCTGTCGATGGTTATGAAGATAAATACATAAACTGGACCATGCTACGCCAAGGAAGGGACCAAGATGTGCCAGTGTTCAAAAATATTTTCCATACCCTTCGCACGAAGTTGGGTAACAAGGATACTAAGCAAAATTTGGTGCTCAAGTACTGCAATTGTCTACACAGGTACATCCAGGATGAGTTGGAATTCCTAGACATTTCCTCACTTGGCACAACGTATAGCTACACTATCAATATTGAGTAGAAGTTTAAATAGAAGAAGCGGGACTTTGGATTTGTGAATCCTAAGCAAGGAAAAGGTGCCCAAACCACAAAAAAAAGGACCAAACCAAGGCAGGGCTACCTAGAATAGCCCGCCGAAGTTGCAAGAAAATAACAACACCACTAAGACAAAGAAGGACATGGGGAATTGGTGTGAGTTCCATAACAGCTCCACTTACAATACAAGTGAGTGTCAAGCCAACTAGTCAGTGGTGGGTGACCTAAAGGCTTCCGAATCAAAATCAAGTTCTTACTTTGAATCATAACCCAATAAGGGAACTGACAAAGGGAAGCAAACCATTGATGCAGAGCCTAGTGCCACGTGGAAAGGACCAAGATCTAGGATATTAAGCCTAAATATACAGAGGAGGGTGAATGCTTCTTCCACTCAGAAACGTGGGCGAAGGGTTCTCCATTGTAGTACATTGTCTACAACGAGAGCCAAAAGGACCTCATTTCAAGTGAGGTCATGAAGCGGCTGGGCCTAAAGATTACAACACATCCACAATTGTACACCATTGGGTGGCTTCACCAAGTACAAGATCTTCATGTCAACTAGCAGTGTCGCCTTCCCTACAACATCAAGCCCTTCATGGATGAGGTACTATGTGACGTTGCTCCTCTTGAAGTTTCTGATGTATTTTTAGGGGAACCATACTTGTGGAAGTGACATGTTGTACGTGAGTCTAGACCTTGCTCTATGATTATTAATTTGGCTAATAAGTTATACAGGGTACTAGAGGTAGCCCCACTTACCGCTATCTCTTTGATCACTACAAAACAATACAGTAAGATCATTTCCCAAACCAAGAAATTTGTTTTCCTTATGATTCCCCCCAGGGCAAGTAGAAGGATATGGGCACAAATTCTAGGTAGGGCTCCTCTATAGAGCAACACCAGATGGACAAGGATTTGAAGGAGTACAGGGATATTTTTTCCTCACCCATAGGGGTATCTCTACACTGTCAAGTCAATCATTCCATTGATATGACCTCGGGAGCATTGCTATCCAACGAACGAATCTATCAACGCTCTGTTCTAAAGAACGATGAGATCAAGAGGCAGATTCACAAACTATTACAGAAGGGCACATCAGGCCAAACTCATCACCGTGTTGGAGCCCTATCTTTTTGGTATAGAAGAATGATGGGACCTGGAGGCTCTATATTGACTATGGGGTACTGAACAAGATCACTATCTAGAATAGGTACCCAATCCCATGGATTTATGACCTTCTAGACCAGCTCAAGGGGGGCGAAATATTTCAGCAAGATTTACTTGAATTTAGGTTATCACTAGGTTCCTATCCAACCCTTTGATGTGTGGAAGACTACCTTCAAATCTAAGGAGGGCCTTTTAAAAAAGGTTGGTCTTGCCATTTGGGTTGACAAACACCCCTAAAACCTTCATGAGACTAATGGATGACATCTTGTGACCCTTCACCAATGCATTCATGGTGGTGTTTTTATATGGCATCTTGGTCTTTAGCCAGAGACAGGAAGAGCACCTCCACCATGTTGTACAGGTCCTTCAAACACTATGACAACACAAGTTGTGTGTTACCTTGGAGAAATGCACCTCTAGCCTAACCCAAGTTCAATATCTAGGGTACATCATTGATGAGTAGGGTGTACATGTGGACCCATCCAAGATACAAGTCATTCAGGATTGGCCAGCCCCAACCACTCTAACAGAGCTCTGTAGCTTTTTGGGTCTTGCCAATGTCTACCATAGGTTCGTGTTGGAGTTCTCTCATATTACTTGGCCTTTAAGTTAATTCACCAAGGGTGGAGTGAAAGCAAAGTTTTTTTGGTTAGAAACCCAACAACAAGCATTCTCCTAGTTGAATAATCGCCTTTTTTCTGCATCGATCCTCACATTACCAGACCTACAAAAACCATTTGAGATTGAGACAGATGCCTATGATTATGTTAATGATGTGGCTCTTACTTAGCATGGGCATGCAGTTGCTTACCATAGTGAGACACTTTTAGACATAGTCGAAAGATTCCCCACTTACGACAAATAAATGTATTCCATTGTAAAGGCTTATCATCAGTGGAAGAATTACATTATGGGGAAGGAAATAATCATCCACATGGACCACCAACTTCTTCAGTTCATACAGACATAAGGGAATTTGTAGAATGATCACCATCTGAAATTGTCCACCTATCTACAACAATTCCATTTGAATATTAATTATAAAAAGGGTAGCACCAATAATGTCGTTGGTTGCCTTATCCAACCAATGATGATGGCACTGACCACTATGCTTGACTCTTGTGGGCACGAGACATTGGGATGGCTGCATCTTTACAAGAGTGATCTAGAATTTGCCAACATATACGTGACACTCCTAGAAGGGAAGCAAGTTTTAAATTTTCAGCTTGAGGATGCATGATTATGCCACCTAGGACACATCTGTGTTCCTTCAAGTGAGCATGCCAACATGATTTGGGAGGCGCACTACAGTCAAGTCATTGGACATTTTGGAGTAGAGAAAACAATGGTGGTATTTCTCAAGTATTTTTATTGGTTGAAACTTCATGAGGATGTTGGGAAGTACATTAGACTTTGCACCACCTATGCCATTTTCCAAACCAACCATCAAGAAGCAAGTCTTGATACTCCTCTACCTACTCCTAGATAACCTTGGGAATCTGTTTCCATGGATTACATGTCGAGCCTCCCTTCTACTAAGAACGACAATGATTGCATTTTCGTGGTCATTGACAAATTCTCTAAGATGGCCATAATGGCGGCTTTCAAGAAGATTATCATAGTAGAGACCATTGCTAAGATATTCTTTGGGCAATAATGGGTACACTTTGGGATCCCACAGTCCATTATCTCAGATCGAGACAACAGATTCCTGAGTGCATTTTGGTCAAGTTTATGGTTAGTGCTGGATACAAAACTTACTAAGTCCATGACTTTCTATCCCCAAACTGATGAGCAAACAAAGGTTGTCAAGAGGATGATCATACACATTATGTGCATGTATAACTCAAAGCATCCATGCACATGGGATGAAATTCTCCCCTATGTCCAACACATCTACAATAGAATTCTCCACAACTAAAGAGGTCACAATCCCTTTCAGGTAGGGCTAGATTTAAGCCATTACGCCCCATTCATGTGGCCATACCATTTGCAACCACTCAGGTAGATTCTACTCATGTTCAGTCTGAACATGAAAGGGCTAATGTATTCATTGGGTGCATAAAACACATCCACCAATAGGTCCATGATATATTGGATAGAGACAATACTAAGTACAAGAAGCGCCATGATCAACATCGAGTGTCACACATGTTCCAGGTGGGTGACAAAGATTGGCTACATTTGCCGAAGGAACACCTTGTTGGACCCCGCTACAAGCTTCACCCGCTCTCATATGGGCTATAAACCATCGCCAAGGTTATTGGTGACAATGCCTTCGAGCTCAAAACCCCACCGTTCCTTGGTCTACACCTAGTGTTCAATGTAGACCACCTTTGACCATACTTTCCACCATTGTTGGACACATCTCACATTGTCAAACAACTCACACCAACAGAGCTCAGCTCAGACTACATGGAACATGCCACAATTGATGAGATCATGGACACATAGATCAATAACACTCACCAACAGAGGATACAACTATATCAAGTTGTCAAAGTAGGCCAACTCCTTTACCAAGAAAAGTGGTTCACCAGGGACGAGGTCCAACAAAACTTTCCTCACCTCATGGAGGCTTTGAACGCAATGGGGACCATTGCTTCTTAAGGGGGGAGGAATGATCTAGGTGGATATTGCTGGTCACCCACCTATTCCACTGAGACCCCCCTAGTTAGTTTCATCTGTTTCCTTGTTCATTTCAACATTTATTATTTTTAGGAGTTTTTCGGGTCCTGGACTTTTAGAGCAGTTTTGACCCACTAAACAACATTTTTTGGGGTTTGCGGCAGGTCCATAATTATAGGTAGAGGCCTGTGATGAAACATGTAGTACTCAGAGAGGAATTTTCAATAGGGTATCGTACGCATCAAATAGAGATAATATGACCAAGTTATGACCCTGGGAAATTAGTTGCCCAACTAACCCGAAAGGGGCCCACAAACTCTTGGTGTTACATCTCCTGAGGTTAGGGTTTGGTTTTTTAGGGGTTTCTCATGTTTTCCAATAATAAATAGGCCCTTTAGCCTCATTGTAACAAAGTTCAGAGGCATGTAGCCACCACATCTCTTTTTAGAGATAAGCTACCATCACCCGAGCTATCTTATTTCCATTATGTTTGTAAGCATAGTTCAATATTTTTCTATTAATGAAATGAAATATTTTTATGCTACATACCTTTATTTATGTTTATATATGTAAACTATTACATTCTTGTTTAAGTTCAAATCACTACAAGACAAATTAAGAGTTAACCTAAATATATGATAAGCCTTTTATTAATCGAGCCTCCTCAAATTAATGAAGATACTCTAATTTTCATAGAGAAATATAAAAAACTCTAAAGATAAACATAATGTTATATAAAAATAAACATCTCTTTATCATTATTAACATCTAATTTCTTAAAATTCAATACTCAAATTAAATCACTAAAAATAAATCCTTTTCACTATGGAGAAATGGATTTGAAATTGTTATACTTTAACTATTGAGATCTCTTTCTCATTATGAGCTCCATAATTCTTAACATAATACTCAAAGTAAATCATTACAAATAATTACTTTTTATGGACCAAAAGTAAATTGACTCATTCCTATATATAATTCAAAATAATGTTATGTGTAACTACTCTTTAATTTTTTTTGGGAAAATGTAAAAAAAAAAATCCTTAATTATTCATTATCATCTAGTGTGGTGATTTTTAGGTTTATCTATATTTTATATTATATTTATAGATATAACAATAATAGTTAATTTTGTGATAATAAATTAGTTATTAAAACTTTCATTAGAAATTTGATCATAAACTTCAATTACAATAAATCTGTGATAATAAATTAGTTATTAAGACTTTTATTAGAAATTTAATCATAAATTTCATTTACCATAAATTTGGGATACAACTAGCCATTGCACTAGATGTTGCAATGGAAACGTCGTAAGACATAAATTTGAGAAGCATTGTGACATATAATGAATTGACAAATTCCATAACTTTTACATAAATTGTCTGTTAACCTTCAAAGATGGTTTTTCAAGTTCCAATAGAAAACATTTGATAGATTTTGAAAAAATACATGTAGTAGATGACATCAGATAAGATAAATAAAATAATATTAATTCATGGAGAATATGATGGATATCTTTCCAAATCTAAATTTGCATCACAATCTAACAAATTTCAAACATCATGAAAATGAGTCAGGTATCAACTCCAAATTATTCATAAGTTTTGGTGTAAAATTTGCAACATATCTCCAATGTTTTCTCAAAGAACATTATCTCTAAAATTGTAAAGAAACATTTTGAATTACACTAAGACTATAGATTATTTTAGTATTTTGCATTTCCCCCTCGAGAGCACAGGGTTTACCCCCAACAAAATAATATTAATTCATGAAGAATATGATGGCTATATTTCCAAATCTAAATTTGCATCACTACCTAACAAATTTCAAACAACATGAAAATGAGTCACACATAAGCTCCCAATTATTCATAGGTTTTGGTGTAAAATCTGCAACATATCTCCAATGTTTCCTTAGATAACATTATCTCTGAAATTGTAAAGAATCATTTTGAATTGCACTAACACTATAGAATATTTTAGTATTTTTAATTGCCCCCTCAATACCACAGGGTTTACCATAGATTATTTTAGTATTTTTCATTGCCCCTTCAACAACATAGGGTTTACCCTCAACAACACATGGTTTACATCTCATCGTTGCCAAAATTATAATATGTATTATAGTTTCTAATATGTATTATAAATTCTTGTAAATATCATTGATTTATATTAACAATTGTAAAAGACGATTGTCGGAATTTACATGGTGACAAACCTTGTACATGGTTGAAAGCATTAATTATTCACATAACCAAATGAACCACCAACCATCTATAACTTACCAACTCAAAACTACAAAAATAAAAATAAATAAAAATAAATAACAATGAACTACCTAGCCAAGTGAAGTAATACAATGTTTTAAATGCGCATTAGAAACAACAACAACAATAAGAAAAACTTCAAAACTCATATATTTTATAGATTTTCTTCTCCTATTTAGGCCCTTTCAAAACTCGTATATCTTTTATAGATTTTCTTCTGCTATTAATTATTCACACAACCAAATGAACCACCAACCATCTATAACTTACTAAGTAAAACTACCAAAAAGAAAATAATAAAAAAAAAACAATAGCAATGAACTACCTAGCCAAGTGAAGAAATACAATGTTTTAAATGTGCATTAGAAACAACAACAACAAGAAAAACTTCAAAACTCGTATATCTTTTATAGATTTTCTTCTCTTATTCATCCCCAAGCTTCATTCTATCCTCATAAGAAACAATATTGGATGGTTCCAAAAGTTCAATGTCATGGATTTGAAAACTAATTTCAAATCTAGTCTTCATATAAATAATTAAAATCGAATTAAAAGTTAATTATAAAAATCATATATGATACTTGATAAATGATGACAATAACTTAGAGGTAGCTCATTCAAATATCTTCGACTCAATATCTATCACAAGCTCAATAGGAAATATAGCATTGAAAATAGAATAAATGAAACATGGTTGGACTTGATCATCATCATTATTAAAAATTACACACTTCAATAAAAAAACAATATTAAATCTCTTAGAATAAATTAAATTAAAATTTAATAAATAAAAAACATAAAAATATATACATATTAAATACATGCAAGAAAGTAGTTTAAGAGGTTTGGGTATAGTTATATATAATATTAAAATAATTGCAAGGAAAAAAACAAATATTCAAATTCTCTAAAATAAAATTAAATACTAAATTAAAAAAATAAAAAATAACATTATAAACAAAATTATAAATACAAAATGAATACTCCTAAGAAGTATAAAAAGTTTAAATGTTTGGATATTAATTTGTCTAATTTGTTACAAAATAATATTTAAAAAATTAAATGAAATATTTTATTAATTTTATTTTTATTACATTATGTTAAGAAATTTATTTTAAAACAATTAAATATATTAAACTAATAATAATTATTATTATTATGATAATAATAATAATTAACGTAGTTTTTAGAATTTGGATAATCTAGATAATATTAATTAACTCCATCTTCCCCATAATTAACGTAGTTTTTAGAATTTGGTTAATCTAGATAATATTAATTAACTCCATCTTCCCCACTTATCTTTACCTCTCCTTGATCACCCATCCATACGCATGAGATCTTCCTAGGTGTTGCTTCTTGTTGGTCTCCCACTCCACGGTTTTTGCTTTTCGGATGCCATCTGTATCCAAGGCTACTGCTTCTTTGGTCTCAAGTGTGTGCCCATAGTTGTTCCACCGGGAGGGTCGATTTTAAGGATGACTCAAATGACAAAATCGGGGGCGGGGAGAGTTACTCCACCTGGAGATAATAGTGGGCAGGATGACTCATTTCTGAAAGCACTCGACTGCCTAAACGACCTTTTATCGGCCGGGCTCTTAAGCAATTGGTGATCTATATGGACCCCAAAATTTTGATGGTGAGGAAGCACGAGAGTCATGTCCAATCTCATATCAATCACGATCTTAATAAAATATTAATTAACATTAAAAATTAAATGAAAGATTTTATTCATTTTATTTTTATTACCTTCATAAAATAAATAAATAAATAATGTTAGAAATTTATTCTATAATTAAATATTTTAAAATTATATTATTGTTAAAAAAAATTAACTATAATAAATAATAATTGTGTTTTAAGGTTTGTTTAAATTAGATAATATAATTACATTAAAATTTATTGAACATTGTTAGTTTATATGGTTGGTATTAATTTGTATTTAACAAAATTTAAAACATTGAAATTAATGAAGTATTTTATTTAGTATTTTTATCTACATTATAAAAATGAATAATCGGTAAGAAAAATTTTTTATAGTTATATTTAAAAAATTATATTATTGTTAAAAACCTAAGTATGATAAATAATAAATAATGTGTTTTTAACGCTTTGGTTAATCTAGATATCAATCAAGGTATGTATATTTACATATTTACTTCCTTATTTATCTCACAAGTTTCATTCTATTCTCATTAAAAACTATATTGATGGTTCAAATTTGGTAAAATAATGTCAATGCCAAATACATTATGAAATATTTATTATTTTTTTTTCACATAAAAATAAAAAGATTAGAAATTTACTTTATTTAAATATCTATAAATTATATTATTGTTAAAATTCAAGTTATGATAAATAACAATAACATAATTTTAAGATTTGGTTAAGCTAGATATCAAGATTTGGTTAAACTAGATATCAAATTAGTGTATAAGATTTTTTAATAGATTTGTCTCTTTTATTTACGAAACTATATTGGATGGTTCCAAAAGTTTGGAAAAAATAATGTCAATGTCATGGATGTGGAAGATTAATTCTAAAATACTAATTAAAAATTAAAACCTGTAAAGATGGAAATAGTCTCTCCCCTTTATATTTGAACCCATAATATTTTATAAAATTATTATCCTATTAAATCAAACTGTTATAATAATTTGAATTTACAAAATATATAAAAACATTAAGTTCCTGATTATTTTTCAATTCTTAATTATTTTATATTAGTGAGATGAAATTTTATTCTTAAATGGTAATAGTAATATTAATTTATCTATTTAAATCATAATTTTTAAAATATTTTTACACAACTATCAATAAAAAATTAAAATATTTAATACACATCTCAATATACATAACATTATATATAACCATTAAATAATTTTCAAAATAATTAAATTGGGAAAAACAACTATGTCAAATCTCTTAAAAATAAAATTAATTATTAAATTTAAAAATTAAAAAACAATAAAAATTATAACTACAAATTTAAATACATCATAGTTTAGCTTCTCGACATATTTAACTGTTTTAGGCAATTTCAAAACAAGCATGTATCTAATATATCTAAGAAAAAATATATAGAATCTCTTTAGAAATATATATTTGATTGTTAAATTTTAAAAATAAAAATAATAAAACATCATGAATATAAATTTAAGAATAAATCAAGATTTCCGAAAACAATAAAAATTGTTCACATTAGAATTTGTAACACATCTCATCAACATACTGAAATAAAATATTAAAAAAGACTTTAACTAATGTTTCCATTTGTCATGATAGCACATCACTTTCTTAACGACTCAAATCGAGATTATATATATAAATATATAGCTTGCTATGCTGCTAGATTATATTTACATCATTTAATCAACAACCACACCTTCACAGTCTTTTTCTTATGCAATGGGATTTTGTTACACGATTAATTGTTAAACTCGACAGGAGTTTGGCTGGTATTTAAATTAAAAGAGCTCGACATAGGCGAATACACTAGAATTGATACCTTGCAGTACTTAACCCACTACAGATAATGATCTCACATTTATCATGCCTGGAACATTCTCAAACCAAGGTTTACAGCTGTCAGATGTCGGTAGTCTAGTTACGAGCCAAATTACATCGTTGGATCATGAGGTTGGGTATTAGATGGTTGACATTTGTCGAGGGTTCGTTGGGTAATGAAACCCTACCCTCTCCACAGTTTTCTTAACTCATTTACCCCTGGGCTTTGAGGGTGATGGGCTTTGCGAGCTCTGTAATTTCAGCTCACTCTGGGGTATTATGGAGTTACGTTCGTTGTAGGTGAGCATCTCTCTGCATCGTAGGCCTATTTGAGGTTCAGTTTCCATTCCTTGCTAGAAGATTTAACTGCTTACTCCCTTTTATAGTTAGATTTGACAAGGGTCTTGGGCCTTCCGCTTTACTTATTTACTTGACAGGTATTACCCTCACTTGGTTTTTGAGGAAGATAATTCAAAATCCATACTCTTTGGAATATGGTTGAGGTTTGTTGAGGGTCATTAGGGAAAAGGAACCCTACCCCGTCCATAGTTTTGGTAACTAATTCACCCCGAGCTTCGAAGGTAATGGGCTTTGCGAGCTCTCCAATTTCTGCTCCATCTGGGGTATTTTATGGAGTTACGTCTATTGCAGGTGAGTATCTCTCTACACCTTTGTGGATACCACATCTAATGCAAAAATTACTACAACCAAATGTAGGGGTTTTTGCCAATACTCACTTGGTTTATTTGGTCTGGCACTGCAGGCCTATTTGAGGTTTAGTTTCTATTCCTTGCTGGAAGATTTAGCTGCTTAATCCCTTTTACAGTTAAATTTGACAGGGTCTTGGGCCTTCCTCTTTACTTATTTACTTGACAGGTATTACCCTCACTTGGTTTTTGAGGCAGATAATTCAAAATCCATACTCTCTAGAATATTTTCTTTATGAGATGGTTGTTTGTCAATGTACAAGGTTTCTCATAGGTTTCTCCACTCCGTCGCATGGTTAGTTTCTAGCTTGAGTCTGCCTACCTCGGGAGGAGGGTTCATCTCTAGCTTGGGTTACAAACCCCAGTACGCACTAAAAAGATAACCCTCGAATTTCACTATATATGAACATATGTCTCTTGTTGTTGGGTTTTAATGTAATTCCTTGTGGTTGTTACACAGGTTGCCATGGCCACCACCACAAAAGCTGTGTTTAATTCCTAGGGCTGAAATGTATGTAGAAGGTTTCAAGAGGCAGGACCTCTATATCCTTCCATGCCAGGGGCAAGTTTAAAGATTTATTCCTCCAAGATAAGTAGAGACATATTATAGAAGTTTAGGAGGAATTAGATCTGGCTGGGAATTGTAATAGTTTAAAATCAAATATACTAAAGATAATAGTTCTTGATCATCTTGTCAACTTGGTTACTTTTAATTAACATAGGAATGGAGATAATTTCCTATTTTTGGTTGCTTCCCATGTACATATGAGGTTTTGCACCTAACTCATTTCAATGTTTACTGTAATGGGAATTATGACTCTACACAGTTGTTCTCTAGACTTCTTGTTTTTATTTTGTTCAATTTAGCATGCTTACATGTTGTTATTAAATACTTCTATATTCTTTCCATTGTAACATATTATTTTATAAAACATTGCTATAAATTGCGGACTTTTAATTGGAATTAGGACAGGGAGATTATGACTCTACACAATTGTTCTATGTACTTCTTGTTTTTATTCTATTCAATTTAGCATGCTTACATGTGGTTACTAAATACTTCTACATTATTTCCATTGTAACATATTATTTTATAATATATTATTGAGTCAATCTGCGTACGATGACCCCTTCCTTTCCTGCTCAGTTATGGGCAGTTGCTTGATTCCAAGTTCTCCAGAACTATCATAAAAACTTCTTGTTCTTTAAAATAGATAAGGTAATCATCCTTTCCTTATTCGTAAGTAAAGCAGTGAGGTTGCATTTTCTGAGTTTGGTATTCAATACAATTTTTAAGTTCTCAAGTCGATAGACCTCTGAAAAGGAAAATATTATCTTCCTACCAATTCTCATGGATGCATAAATATAATTTTCTCTATGTAATAGATATCTGCATACACTACACAGTTTAACTTTTTGTCTAATTCTCAAACATAAATACCCAGACGTTGCATAGTTCTAAAAATGCATAATATTTAGGAACAGTTACTCATCTATTGCTAAAAGATCCCACGACTTTTCCAAGACTGACTCAGTTCTTCCACTCTACAAAAAATCATACAACCATCATCTTCAAAGAGGCATTGTTCCTCCACCCTACAAAACAACATCCAACCATCATCTTCAGAGAGGCATTGAGCATCTCTAATCCCTAAACCTAGAAATTCAGAGTCTGCTGCATCCTCTTTATACAATGATTTTGTCTAAAGAAGCTACAAAGAAGTAATGGACAATGACAAGTCACCTTGAAAACCATGATAGAGGTGATTAAAACATGCATTCATCATGCTTATATAACTATTCGAGAAGTTGACAGTTGAAGAAGTTGTCAGTTGTCGGTTGACAGGTGAAGAAGTTATCAGTTGTTGGTTGTGAGAGCTAAGGCCCAAATTATTTCAATTGTCTAACAATCAATCAAATGATGCAAAAGGTTACAAAGTGGTAGCCTAAGGGAATTCATTTAAAAAAGAAATGCCTTACAACTTAAAAACCACGTCACTTTCTCATACCGTATATTTATCAAAAATTACATTTAAAAATCTCATTTTAATTAATTTTAAATGTATAACGATCATTTATAAATAAATACACATAAATATATAAATACTATATAAGTTACTCAAAGAATATTAAAAATTAATTACTATTTTTAACTATATAACTACTCAATTTAAATAGACATCCCTTTCCATTTCCTTAAAAATATACTAATTATTATTATTACTAATCGTTTATAACAATAAATAGTCTTTAGCACTAACCATTTATAACAATAAATATAGTCTCTATTGAAAAAACCTACCCTCTTTTACGTATAAACTGTAGCATGTATCTCAATACCTTCCCCATTACGTTATTCTAGAAGATATGTATAGCCAATTATATAAATAAACGCTAAATATTTAAACATTATTTATTAATAAATAAATAAAATATTATTTTCCATATATTATTAAAAATCAATATTTTTAAACAATTTAATTTGAAAGTAAAATTTCCATTCCTCTATAGATTAATTTTTTTCCCTGCGAAAAAACGCATACCCGTTATTGATTGAATCAAAGTATACATGGTTAGAGTCGAGATAATCAAAACTGATTAGAACATGTCAGGAATAATTCCAAGACATGCCCTCAAAAAAAAAATACCCATTAGGTCAATGTCCCCAAAACTTAAGATAAACGTATACATGGTGAGAGTTTAGATAATCAAAATTGATCAAAACTATTAAGAATAGAGGTACACACAAAGAACAATTTTATTATATTCTTTAAATTACATCGATATAACACATACTTATGGTGCTTGTGAGATCTAACCAGTTCTAAATATAAACAGGGAGGTTAAGATATTCTCTCAACATTCACTTAGAAATGTGCAACTAATTCTAAATTATACATCAAAGAATTATCTTCCAATACTCCCTCTTAATTCTTTCATACACAATTACAACACATATTATAACAATAAAAATAATCTTTGCCTCACTAGTCTTCATCAGCAACTATACCCACTCTGTAGTCGTCTGGACTCCGCTCTTTCTTTCTCCACATCTTCGAGCTTACATTATGACTCATTTAAAGTACACCTGCTTCTAACCATCGATGATGAACTTTGCGAATAATATTGATGACTAGACTCGTTTGGGCCTCTATGATAAGAGTTGTCAAGTCATGCACCATCCTATGGACCAATCACCTTCTGTCAGGTATTTCACGTTCAACTATCCATCAATTGTTAGGAAAATGGTCTGAATACTAAATGTGTTCAAAAGTTGATCTAACAACTTGACCTGCTTTGCACACATGGATCTCATTCTATAACCTGTAGTTTTTGTTTAGGGGTTTTCAAGTGCCACGAACAATAAACCATAATAGTATGAACACAATCTAACTATTGATGCATTCAAGGGTTTCTGAACACCAAGAACCACTAATATGATTTATGAAGCACTGTTCAATAATTATTTCTACACTTTCTAATATTCATACAAAGAAAACGTAACACTTGTTAAAACTATATTGATCAACAAACACCAAATAAATCTAGGCTATTAAAAGATATAAGCAATTTGGATGCCTCATGCAATGGAATTTGAGCAGACATAGATTTGTCCTTGGAAAATCTAGTGGAGGAATTCCACTTCTACAAATCTTGTTCATGTCGCTCAAGCATCTGCTTTTACATTAGAAACACTTTAGGAGTACCCCTTCTAATAGTAGATGCAATTCCCAGGCCTCCAGAATGACACTTTTTCCACAATATAGTCTTCACATGAGTCAACAATGTGAAATAAGAAGACAGCCCCCACAAGCCCATGGGTGAGCAAAAGATCAAAAAGAGGATGAAGCCTCTATGGGTAGATATTCATAGCCACACGACAAACGTTTCTCTTTTGTAGTCAGGCACACAAAAGAAGACTTTTCATTAAGATATTCCTCTTCATATAACCACACTTCTAAAGACAACAATTCATTGCACAACGATCAAACACATACTCACACAAATCTATACACCATTGAAGATCTTCTCTCTCTACAGGCCTCACACATAGATCCATGTAAAACTCAACATATTTCCTTTTATTGTTGAAATGAATAAAAGGCCCCATGCGCAAAGTTTTGATTCTTGAATGAACATTCATTTTGGGTGATGAAATGGAAAAAGAAGAGACGATTAATTTTGATACGCGTAGTCATACACAACATTAAAAAAAAAGCATTGCTACTCTGTGTAAAAAACATTCTATATCATATCTCTTTCATCCTCCTGAGCCCTCTGATGAGGGAGTATTTTAGTGGCTACAACCACCGTAAATTTTTTTACCTTAGCATATTTTGGAGCCTCCCTACTAAACTTACACAACGCTTTGTCTCGCTTCATCAAATACTCAAGCTTCAGTGTTTTCCTTGCACAAAGGTAGCCTACTAATCACAATCGATCCATTCCGCTCACAGGCTGCTCACCCGGCCTTTGTCCAGTTGCAGGCTTAGCAACTTCCCCTTGAAAATTATGCATTTCTAGAGGGAAACCAACCTTCCCCCTAGGAATTGTGCAATCATCTCTGACAACCTACTCGGCTCTAGGATTGCGCAATCTTCACAGCCAACCCTCTCAACAGGATTTGCTCAAATTTTCCTAGAAACAGGATGTTCAACGTAGGATTTGCACAAATCTGGGTAGCAGTCAGTTGATCTGCCCATAAATTGCACAAATATCATGGGCAGCGAGCCCACCTCCTAGTCAGAAATGTACATTTTTCTCGAACAGTCGAGCAGTATCTTGCATATGCATCTGAGTTAACTAGTTACCTTAGGGTCTGAGAAAAATAAACTTTCATGCACTAGCTACTTCTCCCAAGGGACCATGTAAAGGCATCCCTTGTTTTAGGGATCTATGTTTAGCAGTTGGAGGTTACGTGAAAGGAGCAATTCTGAAACCTCCCACCAAGTATCAATTCCCCTAGATTCATGGCATGCACATCAAAACCTCAATGTTATCAAAACTCATCAACCAGATGTTTCAGAGCTCATTCCTCACATCAAACTTGCAACTATGACATCCCACATCACATCTAGGAGTAGTCAGCACATTCAGCTCAGTTGTTTTAGGGTAAGCCCTCTTTCAATGCCTTGTGCTGCATTTCTATCACTTTTTGTGTTTTTGCTTGGAGGAGTATTGTTTGCTTGATTTATTTGAACACTTTTTGTCATTTACATATATACTAGCTTGTCCTAGCTATGTTCAAGCTTTTGTTGCTATCTCACTGTTGTCGCATGCATGAAGCTATTTTGCACAGATGCTCACCCAACTAGCGAATTGCCTCACCCACGTGCATGTTGACCTGTTTGTTGAATCATTCATTCATGTTTCAGATGCACTATTAATCAATTCTGCTATCACTTAGTAATGACATGCATTCACTCACTTACTTGCTTTTAGTCGCCCGTAAGCAAGTTAGGCCAACCTTGGCCTAGGCTCTTCCTTCACCAAGGTTACATTGTGCATCTGCGAAAGGAATGCTCACCTTCCTCTCTAGATTTACACATTCCTTCTCGACACTTGCCTTGAGGACTATTTTGCACATTTCTAGAGGACAGTGGTTGCTTGGCCCAAGAAATTGCGTAGATTTGTCCCTAGGCCAGTAATCCTCCCAGATAGAATTGCGCATTACACAATCCGAATAGTCAACGAATAGACTGGACTTTGCATTGCATAGCTCCAGTAGTCAACCAATCTTCGAGCAGTCTAGATTATGCCTTGAGCAGTATTAGCAGTCGGTCTCTTGACCTCTTGACCGAAATTGCAAAACCTTCATGATTATTCACCCATGTATGTTGCAAGTCAATTCTCATGTTCATTTTGGTTTTCGACTGAAATGTTTCTTGCTATGATTGTTTCCATGTATCGAGGTATCACAGATGTTCATCTGCCTCTCACCAGTGCATGTACAAAGGTTTCCAAGAGAGATGAAATGAGGACACCATTCAAAGCATGGATGGGGATGCATATGATGAAGTGTCTATGAGCTCGCCTACTCATGAAGACATCAAACTATTCATAGGCAAGGACATCAAGTGGTAGCATCACAATGAGTAGCATCATGAACAACATCTGAAGACATCATACCAAATGCAATGAATGCAAGAGGAGGGTTTTTGACAACACGGAGGCAGGACATGGTTGCAAGCTCAAGCAGGTCCATTGATGATGAAAGCAAGTTTGAAGACTCCAGCTATGGAGTGATGACGCGACATAAATATCGCACGAAGGCATAAGATGTATTAAAGAAGGAGTTGCATGTGCTGAAGAAGCAACTCAGGAAGAACATGAAGGTAAACAGATAGACAAATGAGTTGCAAGAGGAATAGGAATAGTAGTGGGCGTACCATGCACTCACGGATTAAACTACACATGTACAAGTTAAGGATCCATCCCAGAAGTTGACATAGAGAAGAAATGGTGAGAAATGTTATTGATCCCATCCAAGGGATTCATCAGCACGCATGTCATTGAGCACGCACATGCAATCCAACCCATTTAACACACTGACCAAGGTGAAGATAAGAAGAAAGTCCAACTCAGGCTGAATATGTACTTCAGCAAGTTGATTTGCATGACCACCATCACACACTCAAATATCAGCACAGACACTATGCATCAGTGTGTTACCAGTTCAACTATACCTAAGAAGGCCATGCACATATTAACAGACGAGTTGGATGGAGGGGACGAACTAATGCACCGGTTGCAACAGAGGCAATAGTTTGCTTCAGCAAGATGTCACCATGAGGTGCATGCACACCATCACAGACAACCAAGATTTGCATCAACTCACCACCGTCACCATCGCAAGCATGTTTAAGAGTTGGTCTCATAACAACAGATCGAGTGTCAGTGATGTCTTTCAAGTCTTTCTCAAGTGATGTTGTCTCACATGAGTACATGTGCATTGTAATGTTGAGTCATGTCAAGTGTAATTCAAGTGTCAATAGTTGGATGTAATATTCATAGAGTGGGTGAAGAGTCATGAGGGTAGTTGAACTATCACAAAGAGGGATGTTAAGGGTCACCCCACCCTTTCCTATAAATAGTCCCTCATAACTTGTTGTATATGCTTTTCGTTAGCCAAGCTTCTACTAAGACTATTTTGAGGAAGGCTTGGACAGTATTGTAATGCGCCTTGACTTCTCCACTGCACGAAGCTAGTACATTTCTTTGGAGGAGCAGGAAAATGTGGTTGTAACATTCCACTTTTGGGGCTAGTAGGTTTACATGGATGTATTGTATGATTGTGACTTACACTTCTTTATATAAAAAGAGCCAACACATTTTCATGCATATGTTGTTATTGTAGTTGGACTGCTTCAGTTTCTTTAATGATATGTGTTGTTAACTTATGTACTTGTGTATGAATTGATTCACATGCAATTATATGAATTTTGTTCTTAATGTGTTGCATGTGTTGTTAATGTTGTCACCGTCTATGTCAATTGTTCTATCGGACATCAGACAAAACTTTCACTTGAACCTTTCTATAACAACCGTCACACTCATCTCAGACTAATCCATAAGTGTTGTAGATGTTATCTTACCTTGTACGATGTGACTACCACATCTGAGTGGACTGCTCCACTGGAAGTTGTGCATGTCCTTTATGTTATGTGTTCCTAGCCGAGTTGGGACTAATCCCTTTCAGCCTGGAACTCACATTTACCTCCTTTCCCTACCAAAGTGTTGGAACCTCTCATACACCTTCCTTGACTCACTCCATCAATCACACCCTTGCTGCTGACAGAGTTATTCTACTTTCCTCTATGCGACACTGCGGTTAAGGCATTACCTTACGACCCACTGTTGGGACTCCTACACCAAACAGTCTGAGGTCTAATTGGGACTTCTTACTTGGAATATTGCCTTGGCATGTTGGCAGGTCCAACACCATCAACATTTTTGGCACTAGAAGGAGGCCCTGATGATAAGCTGTGTCCTCTCATCCAATTTTGAACCTTTGCATATCTTTCATGGAGTCCTACACTCTTCTTCCCCCGAGGTATTTTTTGAATCGTTAAGATGTCTCCATCTCGGGGAAGCTTTTTGATCTCTTTTCAACTCACATGTATGATGGTGAAGGTTAAGTGGCCTAGCCTGAGCACTTATATAACTTTATTTTTATGATTTATGAGGAATATGAGTTTTCTGATGAACAGGACAGTTTGTTGCTTGCATACACACTTCATGAATCTCCATTTTGTTGGGTGCTCAGCCTATCAGCTGACACCATGTACTCATTTGAGCACTTTTGAGTTCTCATTGAAGACATCTTCTATCATTTTGATCCAAGCTATCTTGACTGGAAATTGTTACAACAACGGAGTGCTCTGCATGAATCCATTATTGATTTTTGACAGTGCTTCTGTGACCTACAGTTTCAAGCTCCGAAGAGCCAGATGAATTTGTCTTATCTTTGGGACCAGTTCAACTATTGCCTGAAGAAATATTCCTGTCCCAAGAGGAGGCTTAATATGAAGCCTCACTCAACATTCTTCATTGATGGAGCTGTGCAATCTCATGTGGGAGTGGGCACTGTCTCAACTGACTGTCCACCTCCATCTCATTCAATAGCTCCACCACTACCTAATGATGTTAAGGATCATGCTCACACACATGTTCATCCTTCACACTCTCCCAACACCACTACACTCGATTTTCATGTTGATTTGGTTGTGAGTCCTTCGAGTTCTCATATGCATTCTTTTCCTCGACTTCCGTCTTTGCACTCAGGTGTTCCTCTGGATGATGTTGCCCTATGTTCATCCATTCCAGACTCTTCATTTATTTTGAACGAGGAAAAACCCATTGATGGAGTTGGTGTTGCACAATTGACATGTTTCGTCATTCTTGAAGAGTATGAGTGGGAGCTTGAACGTCAACACTCAGCGAAGGATGACTCCCTTCTGTCCGAGCCCCCTCTATTCTTTTCTAACCTATTTGGTGAACCTGCCATCCATGATTTTGCATGTGTCTCTTCATCTACAGATGTAGCCATTGTTGATCACTCATAGGACTCACCGGATGTTAGTCCATCATTCGAAAACATAGAGGATATGTTACTCATTGAAAATCTACTTGATCCTTCATCTGTATTTTCCATAAACACAAAGGATGAGTTCTTTCAATTTTCATCTAGCCCTCTGTGGTGATCGTGATCCATTTGCTTCCAATTTTGATCATGATCATGAATCTATTACAGTTGATCTTTTGAAGCCACCAATTTTTTATGATCTACCTAATGATGAAGTTGAGACACCGAAGACTATGGAGGCACTTCATCCTAAACTGATGGTTATGTTAGGCTCTTGCTCTCTTGAGGTTAGTCTCACTTCTGATCATCAAACTATTCAATTTCCCAAGGCTCCTCATTACTCATTTGTATGCACTCAAGATCAATCTAACACTCATATTTTACTTCCTTCACTCGAACTACACGATCCCATTGCTCATGCATTGGAGGAGTCTTACATTGCAAGCAATCATGAGCGACACAAGTTATCCTTGTTTCTTTCGTTTTCTTTCATTTCACAATAAAGAGTGTGCTTATGCTTCAAAGTTGCACGTAGTATCACATAGCACCATGATAAGTCTGCAAACTAACCGTCATGCACATGCACTCACTTATGTCCTATGGGCAATTTGAATCATGAAGTGTTGTTATCTTCATTGTTATATCTTTCTTGTATGCTGGTCCACACAACTGGGTTACTCGCGGACCAAGCCTTCACCCACATGGGTCTACCAATGCACCGGTGGCTGCATTGGGAGTATCACTTCACATGATCAGGCCCATGCACCGTTACTTTAGGAGTAGGAGTAGTGTTTTCTTTCAATTGTTTGCTTGCATGCTTTCTTTCTTTCATGCCTTGATTGCTTGATTGTTTTCTTGCTTGTTTTTTTGCTTTCTTTTCTCTCAATTTTGATTCTACTTTTTCTTGGCTTTGTTGTTTGTTCGTTTGCTTGTTTCGTTTGTAGGTTAGTTCGCATAAAACCATGTGTGACTCATGAAATGAGCTTGGTAAAGTACAAGAGGGTTTGTATAGCTATTGCTACTTGGTTATCTGTCATCTTGTCTCTATATAATGAACTTGTTACTCTTAGTCCATGATACGTCGAAGGAAAATACGTATTGTTCAAAGTGAACCTTGTGAAAACACAATTCTTGCACACTAACTAGTGTCACCTTCTCTAGTTAGTTGTTTTTGGGTTAACCCTTGTCAGCTCAGTTGTTACGTCCCTATAATACTAGTGATTACCCCATTACTATTGTAGTTGTATCCCTTATTAATATTTTTGTGCCCCTATTGTCCCCATATTGTTATTACTATGCCCCATAGAATCCCTCTATTGTTATTTTTGTGGCTTTATATTATTATTGTTAGGTCGGCTAGGTTATATTGTGACTCATTAGACTTTTATATATAGAAAGGAGGTTTTGTCATTTGAATCATCAAAGAATAATTCATTTGTGTAATGTAAGGGAGGTTGCCCCCTTGAAGAGGCTGAATTCTAAGGCATTCAACTATATTTTCTATCTTTTTGTGAGTTGGTTTCATAACATTTGGTATCAGAGCTTTGGATTCTAGGGTTTCGCTACTCCAAATAGGTCATTGTGGAATTTTTGCTATAACCTATTTTTCTGCGATGTTTCAGAAGCGAAATAAAAACACATTTGAGACAAAATCGCATTGAACCTCGGGTCTGAATTTCAGATCTTTTCGCACTATATTTGTGGAGATATGATCTGAGGAAGTTGGTCCTTTTGAAGATTCCTAAATTACATTCCAAACAGGTGACTTGGGGAAAATCGTCATAACTTTCTCTTTCAGCATCAGATTAAAATTTTGTAAAAAGGTACAAAAAGACGATGGACTTTAGTTTCTTGTATATATTTTTCAGAGCCAGAGGTCAAAATAGTGACACGTGGCACTAAATACAAGTTTGCTCTTCTGGAAAGGTCTATAATCAGATCATCTTGGGAGATTGTGCATAACTCTTCCTTGAAGAATTCAATTTCGATCACACTAGTGGCATTGGAAAGAGGACATAGAGAGCTACTACAGGTTGCAATTTCAGAATTGGATGATCCAACATTATAGAGATACATCAGATTCAATATCAAGCTCCTACAAAGTGAAAAAAGGTGTGTAATTTTTTTAAATTTTTGCATGAGCTTAGTTTGAAAAATTAGTTTGAAGGAATTCAAAGGGCATAGTAAAGCATTATTATAGGTAATTTATGCCCCAAGGAAAGAAAATGCAAACACCTAGTAAGTAACATGAAAGCTCTAGCATGACTCATGAAGAAGAGGAAGAAATGCAACATGATATATCAAAATTACAGGACCATGTGCAACAAGTTTCACTTGCACAAAAAGGTGTAGAAGCTAAGATGGATGGTTTAAAGAAACGCATGGAAGCTAAGATGAATGGCATGGATGATAAAATGGATGGCATGGATGATAAGATGGAAGAATTTAATATAAAATTGAATAAGTTGCTACAAGAAATGGTCACTAATGATGAAAGGGTGGTAAAGGAAACTCATGATGAGAACAAAAGAGATGTTTATCATGATTCCATAGACTCTAATGTTGGATCAAGCACCCACCATATTCCAAAAATCGATATGAGAAAGTTTGATGGAAAGGATCCCGCAACATGGATATTACAAATGGAGCAATTTTTCGATCTCAATAATGTGCAAAACACACAAAAGGTGCGTCTTGCAACTTTATATTTGGAACCAAATCAGCTTATATGGTATCAATGGCTTTGCTCTCGTAAACAAATTATCACTTCGGCAATTTTTACAGAAGAATTAATAAAACATTATGAGGATACAAAAAGCAACACTTTTTTTAGCCAATTCATAAGTGTCAAACAAAAGGGTTCAATAATGGAGCACATTGAGGAGTTCCAAAAATTGAACATAAGGGTAAAAATTATTCCAGAGGAGCATAGGATTGATGTGTTCATAGGGACTTTAAAGGATAATATCCAACATGGTATTTTCCTTTGGGAGCCTGATTCATTAGAGAAGGCATTCGAGTTAGCAAGAAAAATGGAAAGAAAAATTATGGCAACCAGGAAGCATACCACTCACAACTATAAAGATGGAAGTGTTGTTGCCCCTAGTGTTCCACAACCTATAAGGTTGACACCATAAAAATTGGAAGAAAAAAGAGAAAAAGGACTTTGTTACAGTTGTGATAGCAAATACACCAAAGGTCATAGACTGTGAAGAAATTATTCTACATAGATTGTGAAGAGGAAGAAGAAAAAGAGCAAGAAAGGTCAAAATAAGAGGATATACTCCAGGAACAAAGCCTAGATAAAGAAGAAATGAATCCAACCATATCTTGTAATGCATTGGCTAGAATTACCACTCCTCAAACCATTAATATAGAAGGACAAATCAAGAAGAAAAAGGTAATAGTGTTGATTGATTTAGGAAGTACCCAAAATTTTATTCATTGTAAGGTAGCAAAAGAATTGAATTGCTTCCTATATCCACCACCAGAGTTTCAATTGATGGTTGCAAATGGAGGAACGATAAATTTCTCTAGAAAGTGCCATAAGATCAAGCTATCCATGGGAGAATATGTATTAACTAGCCCAATGCTTTCCATTCCAATGGGAGGTGCTGATGTTGTACTGGGAGTCCAATTGGCTACAATCCTTGGGTACAATAGCTTTTAATTTTCAAGAACTTTTCATGAAATTTTCTTTGGAAGGAAAGGAAGTTGAATTAAGGGGTATTGTAGGGAAACCAGGAAAGATAATCAGCGCTAACGGTATGACAAAGCTTCTAAAAAAGGAACAAAGAGGTGTAATTGAACAATTATGTTCGCTAGATGTTTCCACATTGGAATCATCTATTTCTCTAGATCTCCAAAAAGTCTTGGAAAATAATTCCAAGGTATTTGAGACTCCCAAAGGTCTCCCACCCATTCGTGATCATGATCATGCTATTCACCTGATTCTAGGAAGTTTTCCTCCAAACATCAAGCTGTACAGACATCACTATGCCCAAAAGAGTGAAATTGAATGTATGGTTGCAGAAATGCTAGAGGCTGGTATAATTCAACCGAGTCAAAGTTCTTTCTCTTCTCCAGTAGTATTGGTGCACAAGAAGGATGGATCATGGCACATGTCTCTGGATTATAGGGAGCTCAACAAGCTTGCTATTAAAGATAAGTTTCCCATTCCTGTCATTGATGAATTACTGGATGAATTGCATGGATCAATTTACTTCACCAAGTTGGATCTTCGTTCAGGATATCATCAAATCAGAATGAAGACTGAAGACATTCCAAAGACAACATTTAGAACTCATGAGGGTCATTATGAATTTTTGGTCATGCTTTTTGGCCTTACCAATGCACCTTCTACATTTCAAGGTTCAATGAATTCCATTTTCAAACCATTCCCTAGAAAATTTCTGTTAGTATTTTTTGATGATATACTAATCTACAACAAGTCTTGGAAGGATCATGTTGAACATGTTAACAGGGTGCTACAACTATTAGAGGAGAAACAATTATATGCAAAAAGATCCAAATTTTTCTTTGGAGTACAAGAGGTCGAATATCTGGGTCATATTGTATCTCATGAAGGAGTTAAGGTAGACCCTAACAAAATTAAAGCCATTAAGGAATGGAAAATCCCCACATCCACAAAGCATATGCGAGGATTTCTCGGGTTGATAGGGTATTATTGCAAGTTTGTTAAGAATTATGGGAGGATAGCAACACCTCTAACAACATTATTGAAGAAAGATGCATTTTCATGGACTCCAGAAGCAACAAAGGCCTTCAAACATCTTAAAGAGCCAATGTGACAAGCACCGGTCCTAGCTACACCATACTTCACAAAAACCTTTATTGTGGAATGTGATGCTCCAGAAAATGGAATTGGTGTTGTTTTAACGCAAGATGAAAGACCCATTGCTTTTGAAAGTCGTCCAAACAAGGGAAAGTTTTTACACAAAGTTATTTATGAGAAGGAAATGTTGGCAATACTCCATGCACTTAAGAAATGATGAGCCTACCTAATGGGAAGACACTTCAAGGTAAAAACGGATCATGATAGCCTTAAATACTTTTTAGAACAAAGATTATCCTTTGAAGAGAAATAAAAGTGGGTCACAAAGATGTTGAGTTATGGCTTTGATCATCTACAAAAAAGGGAAGCAAAATGTGGTGGCAGATGCACTCTCAAGAAAGGATGAGGATGTGGAAGCATTGTTGTGCGCCATTTCTATTATCCAACCAGATTGGATAAATGAAGCAAGGGAGGAATGAAAAAATGATGAAGAAGTATGGGAACTTATTCAAAATTTACAACAATACTCCAGTACATCTGATACATTTAGCTAGCAAAATAATTCATTATGGTACAAAGATCGCTTATACCTCTGTAAGAATTCGCAACTCAAACAAAATATTCTTATGGAATTGCACACTTCTCCCTTAGGAGGCCACTCGGGATTTTTAAAAACTTACCA
>APFE030729258.1:0-14183 GCA_000404065.3 Pinus taeda
AGGAATTTCCTCCAAAATGATTGTGCAATTCCCAAGGTTGATCATCTAACTGCATGCAACACCTGTACACTCAATACTAGTCTACAATTGATGTTACACTGCCTTGGAATCTCCACCACAACTGGGGAAATCGAATTTTCTACATGCACTAGCTATTTTGGGTTGATTGATCAGTTAATTGGATGATCACTAAGTTATACTGAAGTCTCATTACACAATTGACCTTACACTAGTTCCTCCAATAGTTAGAACTAGTTTAACTGAAAACAACTTGAAATAATTGACCTTGATTGCTAGAAATTAGCAATTACATATGCTTAATTGAACTCCAAGCCCTCTAACTCAGATTTACTAAGCTAACTGACTGGCACAAGCCATGTCACACAAGTTAACTACATCCAAGTTGTCTGTTGATGTGGAAATACAAATATTCTCAATTTGGCCAAGGCAAAATCAAATATTCACTTTCTCGCTGCATTTTTCAACAATAATCAACCTAGTCAAATCCTTAAATTGGCCAAAGGTTTCCATCGTAGATATATCCCCAAAAAATTCTAAGCAAATAGGTAAATATTACCCCCAAAATCTAAGGTACCCCCTAAAATTACCAATTTTGATTGTTTCCAACCCACATCAATGTAATGAAATTGGTTTGATGGGATTTTAGTTATGTGTGGACCATGTTAAACCTTAATTACTATTTTTTATCTTGATTTGGTCATCTTTAAATAGTAAAGAGGAATATCATGTCAAGGGGGTTTAGCCACTGCACCATTATAAATAAAGCACTTGGGGTCACTCCATCCATCCATCCTCACAAATAAGGATATGCTACTAGAATATTACTAGGATCTTGAGGACCTCTTCCTCTTCATTATATATTACTAGCCTATGTACCTTGCTCAAAAACTAAAAACAAATTCACATGCTCATCCACGATGTGTATTCTTTTGGCCTTCCCATAGTGGTAATATAATTATTTATATTTGTTCATATCTTTTGTTCATGTTGATTAAATAGTTCTTGCATTGGTTCTTTACCCCACAAATAGATTAGGATTTGAAACATGCAAAGTAGACTTGGGGTTTGATTATTTAACTCTTTAAATGATCTTGATCTCTTCAACTACTAGAATTAACCAAGATCTGTTACTTTTGTGATGTTAGTAGAATTGCATATGAAAGAGTATGAATAGCCACATGTGCATATTGTAAAGAAGATGAAACATAATGACAACCATCAAATCAAGAACACAAAGACATTGATAACGGAGTTCACCCAATATGGGTTACATCTCCGGGCCCAGTGTAAAGAGTGGGGAGGCCGCTTCATTAAGTGTTGCAAGATTATGATGAGTATATAGTATATTCTTTGTCATTACAAGGATAAATTCTCTCAATCAGAGTGGCACGTCTCTCCACGAGACGTTCTCCATATAGGAACTCTCACTCAAATGGGCCCTCCTTCAGCATGACAAGATAATAAAATCTCACATGATGTGGCATACAAGTGTCCCTAAACATAATGGTAATCAGGGATCTCAACAACAAAAACATCATCTTAGAAAATCACAAGAAAAGCATCATCACTACAACATTTACCTCCACTTTTGGGGATGGCCAGAAAATGCAAAGGTCAGTTGTTGAAACGAACATCACCATTGAATTCATGGAATGAAATTGTGTCAAACAACTATAAACTTTGCCCCTTTTTGACACCGTCAAATTCTGGACCCCCCAGAATCTCGAAGATTCCCCCAAAGATTCCTTCCTGAAGATGACCGAAAAATTCGTTGCTTAGATGAAAATCCTGAGCACGCCACTACACTCCCTGCTAAATTCTGTGAAAAATAACTATAAATTTCACATCAGTCTTACACTGGAACCTCTGGCCCCCAAGGGAATCTTTTCAACATCTAGCATATTCCCCACTCATGGTTCCACTACCTATGCCACTCTTGGTTCTGTCGCTCATCCACCATCGGTCCTTCCTTGGTCGAATGAGCAACTTGGTTTAAGTAATGTTTTGTGGGCAGATATTACAATGTGGCTCATTTGGCCCGTTGGAAAAGGCGCTAAGTTTGAGATGGGTGGTCGGGGGTTCCAACCCCACCAACCCCCAAATAGAATGGCACATTATTTTGTTTCAATGGACGGCTAATTATGGTTCAATTGTTACATTATTTTTCGGCGCATTTTGGATGTAACTGTTTGGTGACATGGCATGGCAGTTAGCATTTGGATGACTACAGTTTGTTGGCATTAACGTTTGGCACATTGTGTACATATCTCAAGGGGCAAAGCAAGAGTTGGAAAGAGTCCTAGAGACCCTCCCTTATCAAGAATAAACAAGTCTGCAACTGGGACAGTTAGTAGGGCAGAAATAGGAAATATGCTTCACACCTTTAAAACAGATATTTTAGGGAGCTTAAGTGAACAAATAGACACCCTTAAAATACAAAACAAGAAAAATTCTGAAAATGCTACATTATCTATCTTCTATCCCAAATGTCAGAAGAAACATGCTCTGAGAGAGTGTCCCTTAGACTCAAAAGCCATAGAAACCTATGTCATATGTGTAGATAATCATGATACAAAGGGATGTCCATCCTTACCAGGTCTTAAGGCTGTATTCAATGATGAAGGAATCTCTGAACCAGTAGACCATCTCTACCTTATAGCCAAAAGACCATGGCAAAACCCGCAACCAAATCAACCACAAGGATTTAGACCACAATAATTTGTCCAATCTTCACAAAGTAATTGGAATTCAGTCTGGCAGCCTTGGGCTCTGCCACAATCACAACCTTGGAATCAAGGATGGAAAAATCCTTATGGAGCCTATGCTCAATATCAACTATACTCGCTATCCTACATTCTACCATAATTCTCAACCCCAGCCAATCAAATTCTTCAAACCAATCAATTGCCACAAGTCCCAGTACAGAGTCAAAACCCGCAACTTTCCTTACCATTTCCACAAAAATCAAATCAACTACCTGCTCAACCACTTCCAAATCCTAATAATAAAGTACCACAAAAACTAGTATACAACATGAAGGGTCAGAATCCTAAAACTTATGTAATAACCCCACTAAACCTAAATAATGTCAAATTAAGGTCTGGAAGGGTATTACCAAAAAACCTCTTGTTGTCATTCAAAAGACAAAATCGGATCTTCAAAAACATAAGAATCAATCAGAAGAAGGGGAGACCTCTCTCCCTCAAAAAGAAACTAGACAAACAGAAGAAATTCCAATAAATGCTCCCATCATAGAACAACCTTCAATATCAGTTAAACCACCTTTCCCAGAAAGGTTGAAAATCGATGAAGGAGTAGAGAAACAAATTATCTTGCCTGATTACAATATGATGGATGAATTGAGAAATGTTTGTATTAAGATTCCTTTATTGCAAGCCATAAAAGAAATACCAATTTTTGCAAAAAAATTAAGGAATTAATTACACAACGGTCAGGGAGAAGAAGAAAAGATATAAAAAGAATTCAGTTAGTCGGAAAAATTGCATACATTATGATGGGGAAGACGACAATCCAAAAATATCTAGACCCAGGAAGCCCCATTGCAAAAATTCACATCAATGGAATTGAAATACCAAACACACTGATTGACCTAGGGGCAGCCATAAACATAATGAGCAAACAAGTTATGGAAACACTTAGGCTTCCTCACCTTCAATACACACCAACTTTGTTGCAATTAGCAGATAAATATGTTATTAAACCAGACGGTGTTTTACAGGATGTATGGGTATCCTTAGATTCTTGGGAATATCCTGTTGATTTCATGGCCTTAACACCCAAGAAAAATCTAGGAGGACATCCCTTTATTCTAGGAAGGCTTTGGTTGGCCATAGCAGATGCTTTCATCAGCTATAGGTCAGGTGATATGTTTATCTCAGATGAAAATTCTACAAATAAATTTACATTATACCCCCCTGCAAGAACAACAATAGATACAGAAACTGAAGAATGGGTAGAAGATGGAGAAGATATACAACCTTATTTGTCACTGAACAAGCAGAAGAAGAAGAAAAACTTTTAAATCTGCTAGAAAATAATGAATCTTCCTCACATTATGAGCGTAGTCAAAATGAATATCTCTCCTCCAAAAAAGTATCATTGTTGTCCATGGAAAAATTTGGGAATTCCTCGATAGAAATCTTTCCAGGAAAAAACTTAAATGTCAATGAAAACTTGGAAGACATTCAAAAGAAACAATTGATATAAATTTTACAGAAACATTCTTCTGCTTTTGCATGGGAATATACTGACATGAGAGGGATTGATCCTAAAACTTGCATACATCATATCTACATTGAACAAAATGCAAGACCAGTTAGACAACCTCAGTGAAGAATGAACCCAAATCTAAAAGAAATTGTTAAGGAAGAATTGCAGAAATTATTAAATGTAAATTTCATTTATCCAGTATCTGACAGTCAGTGGGTTTCACCCCTAGTAATCATTCCTAAAAAGAATGGAAAATGGAGAGTATGCATCGATTACAGGGAGTTGAATAAAGCAACATTAAAAGACCACTTTCCACTACCTTTCATAGGCCTGGTCTTAGATACTTTAACAGGGGAAAATTATTTTTCCTTCTTGGAAGGGTTCAGTCGATACAACTAGATTCAGGTGGCCCCTGAAGATCGGGATAAAACCACATTCACTTTTCCATGGGGAATGTATGCTTATCGGGTACTTCCCTTTGGGTTATGTAATGCTCCCGCAACATTCCAAAGGGAAATCCTTGGCATTTTCTCTGGCCTTATCCATGATTGTGTGGAAGTATACATGGATGACTCACAGTCTATGGGGATTCTTTCAATGAAGCACTAGAAAACTTGGAGAAAGTCTTAATAAGATGTCAAGAAACAAACCTCTCATTAAGCCATGAAAAACGTTTCATGATGTTTAACAAAGGAATTTTTTTAGGTCACCATATTTCCGGAGATGAAATTAAGGTAGACTTATCTAAGGTGGAAGTCATTTCCAAGTTATCAGTGCCAAGTTGTCAAAAGGATGTTAGAATTTTTCTCAATTTTACCAGATACTATAGAAGATTTATAGAAAACTTCACAAAAATTGCATCCCCATTCTTCCAATTACTTACAAAAGACTGTGAATTCAGTTGGGATTTTGAATGTCAAGTTGCTTTAGAAACATTGAAAAAGAGAATTTCTGAAGCACCCATCTTAAAAGGACCTAACTGGAAATTGCCTTTCCATATCTCAACAGATGCTTCAAATTCAGCCTTAGGAGCTATTTTAGGACAAAAAAAACCTCACTCTTTATGCCATTTATTATACCAGTGAAAATTTAACCCCTGTAGAGTTAAATTATATTGTAACTAAGAAGGAGTTCTTAGTTGTGATTCATGCCATTAATAAATTCCCACATTATATAACTGGCTACGAAACTTTTGTCCACATAGACCATTCTTCCATTAGATACCTAATGAATAAACCAGTCACTAATGGAAGAATAACCAGATGGCTCCTACTTTTACAAGAATTCAACATAACCATTCTAGATAGGCCAGGAAAACAAAACACAATTGCCAATTTTCTATCTAGAATACGAAATGAAAACAATGATCGACCCATAGAAGATAAATTTCATGATGAATATCTTTTTGCAGTATCTACTAAATCACCTTGGTATGTAGATATTGCTAACTATTTGTCCACAAGAAAAATGCCATTTCATTTAACTCCTAGAGAAAAAAGAAGAATAGTCCACAATAGCACATCCTACTCATGGATAAATGAGGAATTATATAAGACAGGACCAGACCTCATCATCAAAAGATGTGTTAAGGACAATGAAATACTAGAGATACTAAAAGCTTGTCACGATGAGCCATGTGGAGGACATTTTTCTGACAAGAGAACCGTTTACAAAATCTTGCTTTTAGGATATTATTGGCCTTCCATTTTCAGGGACACCAAGGAATATGTTAAGAGATGTGACAGTTGTCAAAGAATGGGCAAGCCTACTCCTTCAAATGAGATTCCATTGCAACCACAGGTACTTATCGAACCATTTGAAAAATGGGCACTGGATTTTGTTAGACCAATGACCCCACCTTCAAAGCAAAAGAAGTATATTCTAGTATGTGCTGATTATGTCACTAAATGGGTAGAAGCTAAAGCACTTCCTTTTGCTACTGAAAATACCGTAGTTTCATTTATTTTTGAGGATATTTTTACTCGTTTTGGTGTGCCAAGAGAAATTGTAACAGATCAAGGGATACAGTTCACATCTAGATTAGTGCAAAAGCTTGTGGACCAATACAAGATAAAATATCAGAAGTCAACTCCATATCATCCACAAGCCAATGGACAAGTTGAGTCCACAAATAAAGTGATCGAGGCTATCCTTAAAAAGACTATACATCTACACAGGAAAGACTGGGTGGTGAAACTTCCAGAATTCTTATGGCCCTATACGACTACATGGAGGAATACTATAGGACATACTCCCTATGAACTTGTTTATGGGAAGCAAGTCTTACTTCCAATAGAGTTCCAGATCTAGACCTATAAGATAGCAGTCCATTTATATCTTGACTTGTCAGAAGCCCAGAAGCAAAGGATGACACGATTAAATGAGCTCGATGAAATTAGACAATAAGCCTTTCAGAGGAACAGCTTAATGCAACAACAGAGGTCAAGATGGAATGATAAGTACATTAAAGAAAGGAAGTTTCATCCGGGAGATTGGGCATTGCTCTTTGATTCAAAATTCAAGAATTTTCAAGGGAAATTCCAAACCCATTGGCTTGGACCTTATGAGGTTGAGAATGTCTTTGATAATGGTGCAGTTAGAATCAGGACTATTGATGAAGAAAGAACTCCTCTATTAGTAAATGGACATCGACTAAAGCTTTACCATAAACCATTAACAAGAGAGGAATATGTCAAAATATTTCAGGATAATTCAGAACTGAAGATGGTCAAGAAGAATTCTTCTTCCTCTCCACCTTAGAAATTTTCATTCAGTTTGTTATTCAAAATATATTATATAGTATTAATAGTAATTATATATATATATATATATTACTATATATATATATATATAATAAAATTGTATAAACATGAAAACCAACATATTGTTGACATGCTTATATAGAAAATTTAAAGTGAAAACCAATTTATTATAATAAATCTCATCTACTAAAGCTTTCTTTCTCTTAAGTTGTAGAAATAGCAACTTTCCACAGCTTGGACAACTTTCCATAGCTTGGACAAGTTTCTGTAGCTAAACAAATTTCTGCAATCCAATAATTTTGAAGTCTACAAGAATGTATATATATATATAGATAGATAGATAATAAAGCTCATCTACTAAAGCTTTCTTTCTCTTAAGCTGCAAAAACAGCAACTTTCTGCAGCTTGGACAACTTTTCGTAGCTTTGACAAGTTTCCACAGCTAAACAAATTTCTGCAATCCAATAATTTTGAAGTCTACAAGAATGCTTGGTGATTTGGATTAAAGGGTAGTTGACAAAAATGCACTTGCAGAATATTAAAGGATAGCAAATAAGGTTAGCAACAGAAAATTAAAGGTATGTGTTGCTTTAATTTAACAATAGGAAAATATATATAGCATGTATGAGTAAGAAAATATAGTACTAAAGTGCAATCATTGTAACCTAGGGGTAATGGCCATCTAACGAAATATCATATGCCACCACTCTAAAATGCATGTCACGACCATGTGCTAAATCTACCAAATTAATTACCAAATCATAAGTTTGAATGTGCCTAACGGTCGAATCGATTCCCATAATCCTCTTGATAACCCATCTATTCTTCCTTATTCCGACACTCCTCTATTCTTTCACAATCACTCCATCTTTCCACCAGCTGCAAACCCTACCAGTCCCATTTGCTTGTCAAGGTAGCCAATCTTTGAGGTAAAGCATCCTTCAGCATGGGGGTAATTGTTCGAACTAAGCCAGCAGGGAAGCAATTTCTAGAGGGGTACCCACAAACTAGGGAGTTGCAGTTCATTGAGAAATTTAGCGGTTTCCACAAAGAGGTAACCAAGAAATTTACACGTTCCTTTGATGGAATGGAGGCCGAAATTGGGGACATAAAGCTCACAATAACAGATTCTATGATTGATGAGGCCATCGAGTTGCCAAAGCATGGAGAAAAATGGTTTAAAAATGGAGGGATTGATAGCGAGGACTGGAAGGTTTTCCTAAAGAATCAAAACATGGACACAATGGTCTACAAAAAAGGTATTCCAAGCTCTTCTCTTAAAAGTAAATGGAGAAAATTATTGCTTGTGCTTAAGAATTTTATCACTTGTGAGGGTAGGTTTGGACAAATGTACTTTTATCACGCTAGAATAATGATGCACTTCCTTAAGGATCATCAGATGAACCTCCCTTATTTTCTCTTGAATAGCCTCAGGAAAATAGCTACAAATGTTCAAAAGAAATTCAATGCATAGAAAACACCATGTACCATCATGATCTGGTGAAAATATTGGTCGAATTTCACCTCCAAAGTACAAGGGATGACTGGGAAATTTTCTTAATAAGGAACCATTTCAAGGAAAAATCCCTAGAAAAACCAAGTAGCAGCAAGACCCTCAGAAGGAGAAAAAGAACCGTAGAAATGATAAAGGAATAGACACCTCAAACTCAAACAAAGGTAACAGAAGAAGAGATGCCTATAGTAAAGATTTTGTAGAGAATGAAGAGGGGAAACCCTAGAAGAAAGAAATATAGCTCAGGTAAAGAAGAACTCTCACACACTAAAACCTCTCCTCTAAAAGAAAAATCAGAGAATAAGAGGAGGAAAGTGCAGAAAACACAAACCCCAGGGTTGAGAAGGAGCACGAGGTTGAGCACGACTCAACAAATAACCTCAAAAACTACAGGACGCATTAACCTTGAGGAAAATGAGTCAAATGGAAAGGATTCAACTGAAGAGGAGCCAACAGAGAACACTCCAATAGAGATTGAGCCAATAAAGGATGAGCCAATTGGAAGCCCTGGGAATTATCCAAAAGGGTCACCAAGATCATCACCACAACCTTATAGCTCACCTCTAGGAAGCCCGATACATAGTCCAGGTATTAACCCCACACAGCAGGAAATATATGGCTACATAGATTCACTGGAATGAAGGCGACAACAAGAAAGGAGACAATACAGAGCCTTGGAGAAGGAAGCAACCAAGTGAACGAACAATCGGCCTCAAACATCTTGAAGCACGAGATCTTTGAACTAGAAACACTGAATCGGTATCTTAAAAATGAAAATCAAGCCCTGAAGACACAAAGTGAGATACAGATTGCGAGAGCGACAATCTAATCCTACATCTAAGCTTGTGGTATAAGAAAAACAAGAAGCTAAAGAAAGAGAATAGAATAATGCAGAGAGAGATAATCAGTTTAAAGTACAAAATCCTAATGAGGAAACCAAGAATTCCAATCTCTGCCAAAAAGAAGAGAACAGTGAAACGGGGAGATGACAAACAAGAGACACAAGTAGAAGACAAGGAAGAAGTGTATGAGGGCATACAACATCTCCAGTCTGGGGGAATGTAGAGTCTAAAGATTGTCCTACCATGACATCCTTTTTCCTAATAATCCTCTCTTTTTCATACATATTTACCACTTGATAAAGCCATATCTACCAGGTTTTGATGAAGGTATGCATTAATATGTTTTCTTGTTCATATTTAGTTGTATACCCTATTGTTTTAATTAAAGTTGTAATTAGCTACTGAATCAGTCTGTTTCTGCAGTTAGTCCAGGATTCTGTAGTTGTCTTCATTGTTTGTGAGGTTCCAGAGTTCCAGGTCAACAACGAAAGGTGTAGATGGATAGAGGATGACTCCCTCATGGATACCTTCCTATCCACTCAAAACTATTTACTAAAAGAGGCACAGGATATCGCAGTCAAACTCCGATTCAACCGCCGAATTAACACAGAACAGAACCCAAGATCAGTTGAAACCTTATCGTTTTGCTTTCGAAATAGAAAAAAAATGGTTTCACAATATAATTTTAGATAGGATTAAGAGATATTAGGCTTAGGATCTTCATACAGTTATGCAAAGGGACCTGCTATAAAGCTAATGGCTGCATTGTTATTTGGGTGCGCGCTGAATGATATGTTTTTTGAAGAATTTGTGAAATTCGTGTGAATGTATTTGGTTTTTGTGTGCAAGAGTTGTACTGATTTGAAGCTTTGAACTGCTATGTGGAGGGCCCCTACAAACAATGGCAGGTTTTAATCAAATACAATCTGACTTCCTTTAATTATTTGGTTGCTCTGTTTTGTGTGATAATGTTGTATAATGATCTCGAATTGTTATCTGCATAAAAACTTTAATTTTCTTTATACCTAGATTAGACTGTTATTTACTTTGATTTATACTTGGTACTGTACAGTTATTTCCTTTTCTTATTATCCAGCATAATTGAAGTATGTTCAATTCATAGGTGTTGCTTGGATTACTTTGTTTGAGAAAAAATTGAACAAGCGAGAAGACCTCTCCTAAAACAATTGAGTTCAACAGTATTCCTTCATATCTGCTAGAGTAAGTTTTCATTTTGCACTTAGAGAATTAGGAGTTGTAACAAAGAGATTTAAGATCAAATCCCAATAATCTAACATAAGTAAAATCACCCTCACATCATCCACAAACTGATTGGATAGAGATTAATTCCTAGGAAACTTAATTAACATCCCTAAGAATTACAACACTAATACAACTGACAAACATCACCCCATCTTAAGTTTATACGTTGACAAATACATAATGACCTAGTAAACAACTTCTAAGCACATCTTGTGCACCTATACTTCATCAGTCTATGCACCCTGGTTGACAATTTATGATTGCCAATTCAAGGACATTGAATTGACCAAACAGGTATTTTTCCTTATTTCCTCCTGTACCAAATCGGACCATAAGCATTCCCAATTCAATAGTTTCTCCCTCCCATTCACCAAATCTTGGTAACTATGCCAGCTCTTAGGAAGGCCTAGAAGGGCTAATATCACCAAGTCATCTTATACAACATTAACACCAACCCCACCAAGTTCATCATGAACTTGTGTAAATCTGCTTAGATACTGCAAGATAGTGTCATTCTTTTGCATATTGATGTTTCAAAGTTTATCCTTGAGCGCCAGTTTCCTGTGGTCACAGATATTCTCGAACAATTTTGTCAGTGATTTCCACATTGTGAGAGGAGTTTCTTTCCCATGGATATTTGAGACAATTTGGTCTCGCACTCCCTCCAATATTATTCTCCTCGCCTTGGCTACATTTTTATTCCATTGGGCTAGGTTTTGTGCATCATATTCTTGTGTTTTTGCAATATCTATCTTGACATATTATAGTAATCCATTTTCATCAAATACCACCTCTGTGCAATCCTTCCATGTAATGAAATTTGAGCTGCCTTCCAAGGCATACTCTAGTCTCAGCCCATTGAATGTCATCTTCCCAACTCTCAGGAGATCCTGCTACACTTAACTTCAAATTCGATCCTCCTAAGAAACAACTTCGAAATTCATATTCTAATGTGAATCCTGCTCTGATACCATGTAGAAATTATGGTGTATATTTGCAACTTCTCATGAAATTTTAATCAAAATCACAAGACATGAACCTACTCTATTGTTCTATAGAATTCAATTCAAAATTTAGAACATCAATCACAAACAACAATGAGAAATAACACACATGCACACAGTATTTTTCCAGGGGATAGCAATCTGCTAAAAACCCCTTTTGTCTGCTTGCATTAATTTGATGAATAGAGATGTATTACAATTTCTAGCTCTATCTAAGCTCAGCTTACAACTGAATTATTTATCTCTCTATTCACTGAGAATATCTGACCATGACTTAGTAAATTTTTGCCTTTGATTGAGCCCTTATTTCCTTACATAATTCCTAAGGAAATTAGGCCCCTATTATTTAGGAATTTCCTCCAAAATGATTGTGCAATTCCCAAGGTTGATCATCTAACTGCATGCAACACCTGTACACTCAATACTAGTCTACAATTGATGTTACACTGCCTTGGAATCTCCACCACAACTGGGGAAATCGAATTTTCTACATGCACTAGCTATTTTGGGTTGATTGATCAGTTAATTGGATGATCACTAAGTTATACTGAAGTCTCATTACACAATTGACCTTACACTAGTTCCTCCAATAGTTAGAACTAGTTTAACTGAAAACAACTTGAAATAATTGACCTTGATTGCTAGAAATTAGCAATTACATATGCTTAATTGAACTCCAAGCCCTCTAACTCAGATTTACTAAGCTAACTGACTGGCACAAGCCATGTCACACAAGTTAACTACATCCAAGTTGTCTGTTGATGTGGAAATACAAATATTCTCAATTTGGCCAAGGCAAAATCAAATATTCACTTTCTCGCTGCATTTTTCAACAATAATCAACCTAGTCAAATCCTTAAATTGGCCAAAGGTTTCCATCGTAGATATATCCCCAAAAAATTCTAAGCAAATAGGTAAATATTACCCCCAAAATCTAAGGTACCCCCTAAAATTACCAATTTTGATTGTTTCCAACCCACATCAATGTAATGAAATTGGTTTGATGGGATTTTAGTTATGTGTGGACCATGTTAAACCTTAATTACTATTTTTTATCTTGATTTGGTCATCTTTAAATAGTAAAGAGGAATATCATGTCAAGGGGGTTTAGCCACTGCACCATTATAAATAAAGCACTTGGGGTCACTCCATCCATCCATCCTCACAAATAAGGATATGCTACTAGAATATTACTAGGATCTTGAGGACCTCTTCCTCTTCATTATATATTACTAGCCTATGTACCTTGCTCAAAAACTAAAAACAAATTCACATGCTCATCCACGATGTGTATTCTTTTGGCCTTCCCATAGTGGTAATATAATTATTTATATTTGTTCATATCTTTTGTTCATGTTGATTAAATAGTTCTTGCATTGGTTCTTTACCCCACAAATAGATTAGGATTTGAAACATGCAAAGTAGACTTGGGGTTTGATTATTTAACTCTTTAAATGATCTTGATCTCTTCAACTACTAGAATTAACCAAGATCTGTTACTTTTGTGATGTTAGTAGAATTGCATATGAAAGAGTATGAATAGCCACATGTGCATATTGTAAAGAAGATGAAACATAATGACAACCATCAAATCAAGAACACAAAGACATTGATAACGGAGTTCACCCAATATGGGTTACATCTCCGGGCCCAGTGTAAAGAGTGGGGAGGCCGCTTCATTAAGTGTTGCAAGATTATGATGAGTATATAGTATATTCTTTGTCATTACAAGGATAAATTCTCTCAATCAGAGTGGCACGTCTCTCCACGAGACGTTCTCCATATAGGAACTCTCACTCAAATGGGCCCTCCTTCAGCATGACAAGATAATAAAATCTCACATGATGTGGCATACAAGTGTCCCTAAACATAATGGTAATCAGGGATCTCAACAACAAAAACATCATCTTAGAAAATCACAAGAAAAGCATCATCACTACAACATTTACCTCCACTTTTGGGGATGGCCAGAAAATGCAAAGGTCAGTTGTTGAAACGAACATCACCATTGAATTCATGGAATGAAATTGTGTCAAACAACTATAAACTTTGCCCCTTTTTGACACCGTCAAATTCTGGACCCCCCAGAATCTCGAAGATTCCCCCAAAGATTCCTTCCTGAAGATGACCGAAAAATTCGTTGCTTAGATGAAAATCCTGAGCACGCCACTACACTCCCTGCTAAATTCTGTGAAAAATAACTATAAATTTCACATCAGTCTTACACTGGAACCTCTGGCCCCCAAGGGAATCTTTTCAACATCTAGCATATTCCCCACTCATGGTTCCACTACCTATGCCACTCTTGGTTCTGTCGCTCATCCACCATCGGTCCTTCCTTGGTCGAATGAGCAACTTGGTTTAAGTAATGTTTTGTGGGCAGATATTACAATGTGGCTCATTTGGCCCGTTGGAAAAGGCGCTAAGTTTGAGATGGGTGGTCGGGGGTTCCAACCCCACCAACCCCCAAATAGAATGGCACATTATTTTGTTTCAATGGACGGCTAATTATGGTTCAATTGTTACATTATTTTTCGGCGCATTTTGG
>APFE030729259.1:704-15829 GCA_000404065.3 Pinus taeda
TAATGTTACATGTTCTCAATCATTAATATATAGATAGTGTGGGGTTTTCAGCTGTAAGCTTTCCCCGGGTTACATATTGTGTTAATGTGTGCATGCTCTTGATGTTTTATTGTTATTGATGCTCCTATATTAATGATCAACGTAGAAGAGCTTATGTATTGTATATGTATTCTGTAATAGTACATGATCAGGATAATGTCCATTGAATATGTGTTTATTATTCAAAATTTCTACAGGCTCGACCATATTTTCACTTTTAAAGGGTTAGAAAAGAGCTCGAAAGCGGACCCCCCATTTTATTCTCTTTTACGAGTCAAAAGGAAAAAATACTCGGCAATATTTTCGTATGAGATTAACAAGTCGAGAAAAGAGCGTAAAGGTGACTCATCCTGGAGGAATGAGTGGTATAAAGGGTAGCAACTAGTTTCAACAATGGAGGAACTGCTCAAAACATGTAATGGTCAAGAGGCTGGCTAATAAAACTGCTCATCGTTGTGGTTCCTCGGGAAGGGAAAAACAACCAAGTGAAAGCATATGATTAGCCAAAGAGATGGTGGCGATGGAATGAAACAACCAAGGCTCATCTAGTAGATGTTAGCTGATAAAAATGATAATCACGAGATGTAAATTGGGCATGGGTTCATTTTCACACAAGCTTGAACCATGGGGAACTCCACTTGGATTCAGTTTCATGTTTACACAAGCTTGAAATGAAAAAATTTGCTTGTTATAAGTTTGCATGCCCCCAGCATAACGACTCAATCGAGGTACATGCTCCCCAAGCTTCATTTCATTCAGCTAAGGGGATGGAATGAAGGTTGACTTGCGAGATCTTGGAAAGACTCGACTGGGATTTTACAAGATCTTAATCAAAGACTCGATTTGGAAAAGGGAGTTGCTTCATTTTTTAATGAGGTTGACACAGTAAAAGAATTATCCTCATGACCCTTGTTTCATTTTTTAATGAGCTTGACACAAGACAAAGAACTATGCTCACATCTTTTGTTTCATTTTTAAGGAGCTTGACACAAGACAAGGAACTCTGCTCCATACCCTTTGTTTCATTTTTTAATGAGGTTGACACAAGACCGGGAACTATCATCATACCCTCTGTTTCATTTTTTAACGAGGTTGATACAGGAACAGACTATCCTCAAGAGCTAATCATGGACGATACGATAACATGGACCCCAAGAGGTCCTCACTGGACGGGAGAACTATGCTCTGGGACAAATACATGTTAGCTGGTACCGATGACAGGTCAGGTTCCAATGCCCCCAGTACATAATGCACTATACCATCTGCGTGATCATCAGTAGATGTTGATACGGAACGGGTAGCCACATAATTGACCTGTGGCGGGGAAGGTATTGCTTGCAAACAAGAGCCGATAGGGGATGATGGTTGCAAAGGAGGCACCTGGTGGCCAATGAATGACAGTTGATCAATGATCACTATTCACCCTTCATGCAGAAAATAAACCACACAGAAAAATGACTAAACAAGAACTCCCATGACATAAACATAGTTGCGTCCAAGGAGAAGATTGAAATATAAGGGATCTTGGGCTACCATCACATCTATATAGACGATGCTTCCTCCCAAAATAATAGG
Organism: Pinus taeda; assembly: GCA_000404065.3. Taxonomy (NCBI): domain Eukaryota; kingdom Viridiplantae; phylum Streptophyta; class Pinopsida; order Pinales; family Pinaceae; genus Pinus; species Pinus taeda. Next base: position 2,319 of record APFE030729259.1, read on the forward strand.
GAACTTCAGAAGGACACCCAAGGGTTGATTGGTTTCTTTGATGAAAGCCAAAATACTCTGAGTGACAGGCACAAGCTATGGGGAGGCCAAATCTTGCCAAGTAGTAGAAGACATGATGTTAACAAACACGCCTTCATCTAATATAGTGCCATGTACTACCATATTATAGGCTTGTGCTCTGATCTGGAAAGGCACATAAGATGGGAGGCAAAAAGCAGTCAATGGATCCCAATCGAAAGAGACAACAGAACTAGTTGCTGGGGGTATCAATGATTGCCCCATGATGTACAAGAATAGGAGAAGGACTCTCTTGAATAGCTGGGACGGGAGGGTCATGCTTCGATTCATGAGAATGTGAGGAGACGAGAAGAACATGAGCATTATGATCATTACTCTCTTCCAGAACAGAGTGATCAACTGGTGGCAGAACCAAATCGACACCCTTTTCTACCAATGGTTGGTCGGGAACAAACAAAAGAGAGTCTCGCTCAAGAAGAGCAAGACGAGAAAGAGATGAATCCAAGTCAATATCTTTACCAACTAGGATAGGGTTAGAAGAAAGCCTCTGATAACCAACAGGAAGTTGGGGTTGAGGAGCTATAAGGTTTTCCAAAACTTTGGAATATTTATCCATAAGAGGACAAAGGTGAAGAATATGCTCTCCTCCACATAACCTACAGGGGAATCTAATCTTCCCTTTCTTCTTACCATCGCTAACCAAGGGTGCAACATCAACATGATCTCCAAAGGTCGATGGGGATGGTCGATTCGGGTTTTGAGACCATACCTCTAAGACTCTAGGAATGCGAGGATAGTCTCGAAGGAGATGTGTTGTGGAGGTAAATCCCCTCTGCAGATAGAGGCGATCCCTACTAGCCCAGAATGGGTCTAGAAACAATCAAACAACGCTATCACGCAAGTTCCTAATTGCAAATTAAAGACCAATGATGAGGGCCTACCTGAATTCCAACGCTAGTGCTTGTAGAAGAGTCGACACTCCCGTTCCTTTGCTTCGGCTGGTCATGATCCCCACGATCTCTGTGAATGGACACCTGCACATGCAAAGAACGACACAAACACAAGCATAAAATCCAATTGATGCAACTATATATTAGTTATAAAGGATATAACTCATCATCATTACAAAAGAACAATAAGAGTGGAACCATAATAATAGTCGTCTATTATTGATAAACAAAGAAGAATACAACCATAGTTCTGACGTCAAATCCTCCTTTGGCTGGGTGATCAGCAGCACATGTGCTGCAAAGCTTGTTGGGAATGGCAACAAGCCTCTCTCTCCTTGGTTATTTGGACAAGAATCTCCTTACTTTATATTTAGCCTTATGGGAATGAAGAAGGCTTCTTGTAGCATGAACTTGACAATTCTTAATCTTTGGAACTCTGGTACTTGGAACTAGCTTGTCAAAGGCAAAAGGACAAGCTTTTATAGATAGAGGAGAAGGAGTTAGGATCATCCACAATATTCCTGGGATTGGATTTATCACTAAGAAGCTTCCATGAGAGGTGGAAAACCACTTCCCTTCTATGGAGATTCAAAGCCAAACTAAACCAACTCAAGATAGATTCAGTTCAAGAGTGGGTTAGGAAGAACCTTCGGATGTTGGTTTGTTAAAAACACTACCCATTTTGGCTGGCACGAGTGCGACTCTGAGACAGAGCGCCAGCTGGCGCGCCCTCTTTGAAGGATTTCCTCCATTGGCACGAGTGATACACAGGGATACCGCGCCAATGGAAAAAGGGCTATTTTTATGGGTATTTTGCAGAAGATGTCTTCAGGGCAAATGAAGTTCATACTCAGGGGAATACAATGCAAGTGTTTCCAGGTCATGTCACTTCTCACAAGTCCCGAAATGAGTCCTCCAAGGTGCGGGAGAAGGGGTAACAGGGACGGTGACAAATTGCTGTGCAACAGATGCCCCCTAAAGCATGAGGCCCGAGAGAGAGAGGGCTGAAATGATTTACAAGAACATGGCCAACCGAAAACACTACCGCCGAAGAACCTGCGTGGAGAAGTACAACTGATATCTCAAGTACATGATGTATGTGGTATGGGCGCAGCCATCCATAGCAGAGTACACAAAAATCTAGATCCAAGGTATGGGCGTAGCCATCCAGTAAGGATCGATAAATAGACGCAGGCATGGTCACAGCGATCTAGTGAATGAGTCATGTAATGATCATAATAATCCACAAAATCACAACCTGGATTCTAATAGACAAAATCCAGGGTCTTGCACTCCATCTCGACCCGAACAAAGTACAAGTTCAAGCATGCGAATATGGGAGTCGAAGTCGAACATGCAGGAACATCATCTGATTACCAGTCAATAATGAAAAATGTTAACAGACGCGAGAGGTACCACCAATAATGACAATGGTCCTCAAGGTACTATAGGTACAATCTACGGCGTGCGAATCAGTGAGCCGAAGTCGAACACCCGTAGAATCATTCGATCGGAGGTCAATATTGAAAACCTCGCGTCGAACACGACGAACTTGCCATTGAGGCATGCAGGCTCCAAGGCACCAGAAAGGAGTCTCTAGGTCAACTTCCTGGATAATGAGTTGAAGTCGACAGGAAGCGACCTTGATCGAAGGTGGGCCATAGTGTTTCCCACATCATCGACACGAGATAGAGAAGGATAAGATGTTCTGTGAATCAACATTATGTGAGTTATCAGAGGGAGGTTGAATATTTTGCAGAGGTCAACTTCTCTTGAACATATCGGCGACACGACAATGGACTTGGCAGTATTTGACATCAGATGATCAAAGGTCATGGTGATAAGGCAATGAGCAGATGAGAGGTCAAACAGGATCACCCAAACCCACGGAAGCAAGTGAAAAATGAGATGAGATGTCCCCACCCAGACACGAATGCAGACAAGTGCCATGTTCAAGAGCGACATACTGCCAACACAACAATAATTGTGGTTCCATTTTCCCCACCATTTCTGGCGAGTACCCCAGTTATTTTTATCAAGCTTGACGGGGATAGCATATGCTTGTAAAGCATCGTTTTGACGGAATCCGATGTCATTAAGTTTTAATGAGTCTGACAAAGGAAGAACTCGGCGTCTTTTCATGTTTAGAGAGTTTGAAAAGATAGTGGAAAAGGAAACTCCAGGGGTGTCCTTTTTCGTTAAGTTTTGTCTCTCGAGCCCGAAAAAGTATAAAACAATGCTCGAAAGAACCGCCCGATCATTACGATCGAGGAGTACTTTTCATGATTAGTGATTTCGAACTGAAAAAGTAAAAAAGCGATCGAAACCACGTCGCTTCGTAACCGTTAACGAACCTGAAACGACAAGGGTCCAACGATCTTTTCGTTGTTACACGGTCGGAAAAGAGTTTAAAGATGACCACCTCTCATTTATGTTTAACGAGTCGAGAGGAATAACTTGGCATTCTTTTCATGTTTAGAGAGTCAGAAAAGAGGAGAAATATGACTCCATAATGACCTTTTCGTGTATTTACCGAGTCCGAAAAGGTATAAAATACAACTCGTTTCGTCGCCTAAGTCACACAAAAACCTGTCGCTGCACAAGAACAAGTGTAAAATCCATTTTCGACAAAAATATATATTAAAATATTCATAAAAAAATGACTTTTAAAACCTATTTAGGGTTAAAAAATCTATAAACATGTGAAAATGGTAAAAATAAAAATTACTTTTTACTTTTACCTCATTGGAGAGTGATAATAGTGCTTTTGGTGGGCGATCTTTGGGTGACGATTGTGACAAATCCGTGCAACCATTTGGAGCACGGCCAATTCCAGGTAGGAGGCCTCTTCTCCTTCTCCATTTTAATCCATTTTTCTTTTGTTTAACCTGCTTTATCGACCCTTATGCAGGGAATTTTAAAAAATAGGCTTGCGCCCATTGGCGCGGGTATCGGGCACGGACCTGCGCCAATGGGCCCTTTTTCTCCAAAGGCTCACGCCCATGGGCGCGATTGTTTTAGAAACAGTAGCGCCAACAGCCAAGTGCACTCTTGTTTCAAAATTTAACAATTTTAAAGCAATTCCAATGCATTTTTAAGTTTTCCAAAGATCTAATTGATGTTTTTGACCTTGTGGTTGCAGGGAAACAAGCAAAATGGTGCTCCAATGGAAGGAAAGAGAGCATGACAAAGTAGATGAATTGGCTATAGCAGATGAAGACTATATGGAAGCCCTTAGAAATTGCGGGATAAAGAAATACTTCCTCACGTCCTATCTACGAGCTCAGCCAGAGCTCTTACGATATTTAATCAACCTTTGGGATGAACGTGATCAAGTGTTTCGTATACGAGACCAAGTACTGGAACTGGACGTATCTAACGTCTATTTCATCACTGGACTGTCACGAAGAGGGCCAGTGCCCATATTGACAGGTAGCAGGCCATCCGGTCAGAAGATGGAGGAGGTGATGGCTCGAGTGTGCCCAGGGGCAAAATTTGGATCCGGCAGCTCAAAAGTGGATATCGCCACTATTCCGGACCTAATATTTAGAGCAGTGTTGTTCACCATCACATGGGCTGCGGGGGCACAGGCACCCCATGAAGCAACAAAGAACCAACTTATACTGGCTACAGAGTGTCTAAATCCAACCATATTCAATTGGGCGACAGCGGTGACGACCAACATGAAGAGGCAGCTTACAAAAGGTAAGCGTGGCAAACTGCAGCAGTTTGGGTATGGTTCCATTCTAGTGACATTCATTTTGGAATGGGTACCAATATTTCAGGGCCAAGGGGCCTTTGTACCTAATCTGGTGCCTTGAGAGCCGAGAATGGCTCGTTGGGTGGCACTTATGCCTAGAGGGGGGGGAGGCCAGCAAATGTCATGGAGGCCAGAGTTTTTGGGGTGGCTTCGCCACCAACTGATCGTGGTCGAGGATTGGCCGTATGCAGGGACAAACTTCATAGGCGAACCTGATCTCCCACTGTCAGAGGGAAAGGATTGGGATGAGGAGATAGGTATGACCTCTTTTTGATTTTGTGTTTTATGATTTTTTTGTTAATACATGCTTGTTCTAATAACAATTATATGCGTATGCAGACGTTGGCCCAGAGAGACCAGCCGGCATGTCTCCTATTGCGAGGAGAAACCATCCTACAGCAGACCCTCAGGAGGAGGGTGTTGAGGGGGAAGAACTCATCCAGAACCTTGAGGGTATCGCTCGAGGGATTCCGGATTATGCTCGGCTAGCGGATGTCTCCTTAGCGCACCAGAGGCACACAGTGGGGGTGCCGAGTCGCATCCACTGACTCTTGAGACGCCTAGTGTGGACAGTAACATGCTACCATGAGCACCATAGGGATTAGATATCTAGGCTTTATTTCCACGTATATTTTTTGAGAGACATGTTGTCTCCGGATGTACTAAGACAAACATGTATTATTTTTTGATGATGCACTCGGTGCAAACATTTGGACATATATATATATATTATATTATATATTATAATATATAATATATATATAATATAGTATATAGATTATATAAATAAATACATACATATGCTTTACGGTTTATTGTGTTTTATGCTTCTTATGCTATTTTACATTACATGTTATGCAAATGTCTGTCCAATACATAACTAGCTAATGCATCAGTTAACGTATTAAATCGTCTTGGAATATGTTGATATGTAATGAAATCAAAATCCCTTTCTAACAACTTAACATGTAAATACAACCGTAAAATCTGATGGTGTCTGACGAAATAACACCCATTGAGTTGGTGGACGACAAGCTGAGAGTCCAAGTTCACAACCAATGTTCAAATACCGAGATCAATCACCTCGGCTAGTAACTCAACCACAACATTATACTCAGCAACATTGTTCGTGGTACAACCTAGACAAACCCCTTGAAGGTCTACTAACTCACCATGAGGATCGTAGATCACCCATGCCGCAGAGGACAAGTTGTGTGTACTGCGGGAGGCACCATCAGCGAAACCAACATAAGGTGAACTAGACATCTGTCTAAGAAGCAAAAGGACACAATAAGCAGCAATCACGCTGACACACCAAGACAAAAACATGAAAACATGCACACATAACACACTTGCTAAATCACACGTATGTACAAAAAAAATAGAGTGCCTGGAATTATGCATCATATTTTTTCAAGTAAAGCCCATTCCGGGGCTTATCTAGGGGATTCCCTTCGTAGTCAATAAGCTCGTAGGCCCCTTTTTGCAAAACTCTCTTTACAATGTAAGGCCCGTGCCACATGGGCTCGAATTTTCCTGCCCCCAGCTTATTATTGGATTGATTGTAGAGCAGGACTAAATCTCCCTCAACGAAAGAACGAGGATGAACAGTATGATCGAAGTGAGTTTTCACTCGCTTCTTCTGTGCTTCGATAGCTAAAGAGGCTAGTCGACGAGTCTCGTCTAGCTGCTCCAAGTAAAGAAGGCATTCCTCTACCGGAGTAATGTCAGGGAGTAATTTGACGGCTAATTTTAACGAAGGAATCTCACACTCGATAGGAAGGGTAGCCTCCAGTCCATAAACCAACTAGAAAGGAGTGAAACCGGTGGCATCCTTCACAGAGGTTCGGTAGGCCCACAAGCCAAAGAACAACATCAAGTGCCAGTCAGACTTATGCATGCCAATGGCACATTGAAGCATCGTAACCAAGACCTTGTTAATGGCTTCTACTTGACCATTGGCCTGCGGATAGTATGGAGTTGAACTATCATGCCGTAGGCCCAACTGGGTTGTAAGCTCGGTCATCATATGATTACAGAAATGCTTGCCGTGATCAGTGATGATGGCTTGAGGGACTCTGAATCGTGAGATAACATGATTGAATAAAAACTGCGTTGTTGTGTGACCGTCTTCGGACAACATAGGCATCACCTCAGCCCATTTCATGAAGTAATCAATGGAAATGATGATATACCCATGCCCCCCAGCCGAGCGAGGGTTACAGGTCATATAATCGATGCCCCATTTCACAAAAGGGCCGACGGTAAGAACAGGTTGCAGTGGAGCAGGAGGTGCACGCATCTTCCGTTGGTAGATTTGGCACTCGTGACAAGAGCGGACGTCAAGAATACAATCCTTAAAGATAGAGGGCCAAAAGTAACTAGCACGGAGGATTTTCTGTGCGGTGGCATATCCGGACAAGTGACCGCCACAAGCGCCAGAGTGGCAGTCATTTAAAACTCTCTCAGCTTCTTCGAGTGTTAAGCATCGGCGGAGGATAGAATCAACGCCGAGACGGTACAGGGTATCCCCAACAATGCGATATGGTTGGGCTTGATGGCAGGTCCGTCGTCGAGCATCTTTATATGTTTCGAGATGAAAAGAGGATGTCTGTAAATAGAAAATGATATCCCCGTACCAGGGATCGAGGGTGCTGATCAGGAAGAGAGTTTCGTCTGGAATGTGATCCTCTAACCGAGAGGGTGCGGCATGAGATGGAAAAGAGCACAACAATTTAGTGAAGACAAATGATTTTTTGGACTTGGCAGTAGTGAATTCCAAGTTGAACTCTTGGAGGATGACAATCCACTTTGAGTACTTGTCCCCCAGCAGCTGACGTGACAAAATGTACGTCATTGGGTTGCAATCAGAGATCACTATAGTAGTGCACAGCGAGATATAATGGTGGAAGCATTGGACGGCACAAACAGCGGCCAATGCCAACTTCTCGACATAAGCATATCAAGATTCTGTATCTAATAAATTGCTGCTGAGATAATAAATGACGTGTTTAGTGCCATCATTGTCGTCTTGAACAAGAACCATGCCAATGGTGGTATCAGTAGCGGCCAGATACAAAGTGTAATCGCGATGGTAATTTGGAGGGCGCAACAAAGGAGCAGAAACAAGGAGAGCCTTGAGATGCTCAAAGGACTCTTAAGCGGTGGCATCCCATGAAAACGAGGTGTCTCACTTTAGTAACCGTGTAAAACCTTTGGCCACCTCAGCATAGTTCGGGATGAAGCGTCATAAAAAGTTTGGTTTACCCTGCAAGCTCTGCAATTTCTGCAAGGAAGCAGGGGGAGGAAGATTCAAAATGGCCTCGACTTTAAGGGGATCCAGACGGATGCCCTCTTAGGAGATGATGAACCCGAGAAGTTTGCCAGACTCTACATAGAAGACACAGTTATGCGGGTTGAGCCCAATACAGTAGTGTTGACAGCAGAGAAATTTTTTGCGGAGATGAGCGGGATGGTCTTGACGCTTAGCTGAATGAGCTGGTAGATCATCCAGATAAGGCTACACGATGTGTTGAATATCATGAAATGCATAAGACATCACGCGTTGGAAGGTAGCACCAACATTCTTGAGACCGAAAGGGAGCTTTTGTAAGCGAAAGTGCCCCACGGACAAATAAAGGCGGTTTTGTGCTGATCAACTGGCGCGATATTAATCTGGTTATAACTAGAGAAACCATCCATAAATGAGTATATCTCACTTCCAGCACACTCATCAATGAGCTGGTCAATGAAGGGTGTGGGGTAGTTATCCTTTGGACAGGCTCAATTAATATCGCAGTAATCAACACAGACTCTGATGGTACCTTGATTTTTATCCACAGGGACAATATTGGAAACCCAATCTGTGAGTGGGATGGGGTAGATAAAGCCAGCTTTGTGAAGCTTTTCGAATTCCGCTTTAATGGCCACAGCCTTTCGGGGGTGCACAGGGCGTAAACGCTGACGAACAGGCTTAGCTCCCGGATACGTGGGTATCTCATGCACCACAATGCTTGGGTCGATGCCGGGAATTTCTTCGTAAGACCAAGCAAAAACGTCATGAAACTCACGAAAAAGACCAATATATAGTTGAATTTTCTCAGGAATACAAGGCACTCTGATGTAGATATGCTCGACAATCCCTGGTTTAACAGAGATGTCGATCGGTTGAGTTTGTGTGATGTTTCCCAGATTCCCTTCAGAGGACACTTGATATACTTGGATGGGTGTCTGAAGGGGCTGTGAAGGGAGACAACAAGCAAACCGCTCGAGACAGGAAAACACTTCCTGATGGGTAGGGTGGAATGAGGAACGATGGTGAATATGGGACCAAGGGGGTTCCTCGAGAGACATAGTCTCTATAATGGCTTCATTAGAAGGAAATATTTCTTTTAAAGGATCCGAAGAAGCACAATCTCCAAGCCAAGGGGAATGAGCATACGAGTCAAGAGTTCCGCTTAAAGAAGCAGATTCAGAAGGAGGAGCCGATACAGAAACAATCTCAACGTAGTTGAGTTCGGCGAGACTCAACGGCATCTCATCGCCCCACGATTCTATCTGGTCAATGGGGGGAAGGACCCAAGGATCAGAACGAACCGAAATCATATTGATAGAGGCGAGGTTCGGAGGTGGGAGTGAAAAGACACATATGAGGGTGGGATCTTTAAAGAGCCCAACTCCCACACTCTCCAATAGAATGGAGGTATGCTCCATAAAAGGCACGTTGCATTCGGAAGAGGAAGCGAAGAAGGAGAGCTAGTCTACCGTGACAATTTTCCCTTGATGAGGGAAACGAATGACACGAAATAGAGATGAAGCCACGACGCGCATGGAATATGTCCAGCTCCGACTCAAAAGGAGGTTGTAAGTAAGATTTGCATCAACGACTTCAACTTCCACTTCAACGATCTTCCCTTCCAAAGTAATCGGCAAGCGTTGGAGGATACCGTAAGGGCGAGATTCTCTCCCCTCAAAGGCTTCCAGGGTCGTAGGAGACTGACTCAAATTCGAAGACCCAATAGCCTTCCAACAAGCAACAGACATAATGCAAGTTGAAGTGCCTTCATCAATGACTGTATGATGAATCATTTTAGAATTGATAATGACTTGAATGAGGAAGGAAATATGGTGAGGCAGTCTCGGTACATGGCTCTCGAGATCAAAAGTGATCAAATCCGAGTCAGCTGGGTTGATGCCACCGATGGCCGATAGCAAGGACTTCCTCTAGGGGGGGCAGCTCTGGAGAATTTCTAGAGCGGACATAGCTGATGGAGCCTGAGCTAAGTCCTCAATGATGCTGTAGTGCTGGGCAGCACGAGCATTAGGGTTGTAAGAAGATCTTTGGAGTACACCTTTAGGAGGGGGTCGAATAGGCGTCTCAGTGGTAGGTCTCATAATATGGAGCGGAGAAGAACTGGACGTAGGAGCACTTGAGGGAACCTCAGGCTCTTTCCCGGTAGGTGACGAATACTCCTTTGCTCGAGTCATAATGTGAACGAGAATCGTTCTAGCCATGAACACTTGGGAACCAAAGGGAGAAGAAGATGAGGATGGGTCGGCCACCATTTGCGTTTGTTGTGAGGGGAAAGGTTCTTTCAGCACCGTAGGAGTCCCAGGAGTGCCTTTCAATAAACGACTAACTTCGGACTGCCTTGCGCAGTCTTTGGTATAGTGATCCTCATCACAGATAAGACAAGGATACTTCGGTTTACGTTTGGCTCCTTCCTCGGGTGGAGGTTTAGGGGAGTCCTGCTTGGGTTGATTAGATTTATTTTTTTCTTTCCCCTTCTTTCCTTTCGAGGCTTTATCCACTGTGGTGGACTAGATGGCGTTGACCTCAGAAGTATTTCCAGAATTAGAGACACCCTGAGAAGTATTTTCGTTCGAAGCACTCGATTTTTTCTTCCCAGGGCTTGCGAAATATTTCTTCGAAGACGGATTTACAGAGCCAATAACGCTGTCAACAGATGGCTTGGGCGGAACTTTGGATGTTCCAGGTCTCGGGGCGTTAGGCAAATAATCATATAGGGTACCTTATTGGGAATAAAACAAGTCGAGGTACTGAGCACGTGCAATAGCCTGCTCTTTAGTTACACAAGCTCCCATAACAATGTCTCGCGCGATCGCAGGGACAAAGGAGGTTGTAAACCAATCGGTCAGGGGTTGATCACGAATCCAGAACTTGATCAAACGATGATGCCGTCTCCATTCATGTATATGATCGGATATGTGCGTGGCCATTTCCTATTTAAGAGACGTGAGGAGATGCGTTCCTGTCTCATACCGAATGGGCAACTGAAAATGAGTGAGAAATGCCATTGCCAACGAGTTAAAATATTGAAAGGATCCGCGAGTCAGCTCAATATACCACATAGCAACAGAGCCAGTGAGAGTCCTTTGGAAAAGGTGGAGCCGGATTGAATCGTCAAGCCACGAATTTGACGAACACCAAAGGTGATAAGTCATAACGTATGCTTGAGGGTCTTCTCCAGCTTTTCCATCGAATTTGGGACAATCACCGGGAATCTTGGTTGGAACTGGTGGCCAGAATGGATTATGAAGGATAGGATCATTAGTCAATTTGGACACATCCGACAGTTCCAATGTTGCTAAGAAGGGTAACTGAGGATTGAAGGACATCTTTGGCCATGGATAAGAGGTAGCACCAGAGTTCCAACTAGTTGCTGGTTGCCCCCATTGACTTTGTCCGGACGGACCTGGCCCATAGGGGTTCTGTCCGTAAGGATTCTTCCCATAGGGGTTGTAGACATAACCGGATGGCTGACCCTGGATTTTCCCCCCAACACCCCATTGATTACCAACTTGGCTTGCAGGAGCAACATATTGTTGCTGGTAATTATGATAAGGAGTGACCTGCATTTGTTGATAATTTTGGTACGGGGCAAACTGAGCTTGCCACTAGGGTTGCTGGTAACCATACAGTTGTTGGGCTCCATACTGATCCTGGGGACCAGGCTGTGCTTGGTAAGAAGGTTGATATTGAAACCCACCTTGCATCTGAAGACCAGTTTGGGTCTAGGGCCCAGCCTGGGGCTGAAAATCGGGTTGAGTTTGAGAAGCAATAACCATTTGCATACTCGGTTGAGCAAGCCCAGAAAGATGTCCTTGAGAGGATGGAGATTGGGCCACCTGGCCGGAAGGTTGCCCTGGTTGAGTTTGGGATGGACCCACTTGCCCTGAAGGTTGATCTTGTTGGATGTTAGGTTGTCCTTATACAACCGAGGGTTGTCCTTGCGGAACAGATGGCTGAGCGGACTGGACGGTTGGTTGACCTTGAGGTTGACCAACTTGTCCAGATGGTTGACCAGACTGGGCAGTGGGTTGGCCTTGTTGTACGTAAGGTTGACCCCCCTACCCAGAAGGATACCCCTGCTAGATCCCAGGTTGTCCTTGTTGCATATAAGGTTGTCCTGGATTCCCATAGGGTTGACCGGACGGGTATCCCTGTTGGACCCCAGGTTGTCCTTGTTGCATATAAGGTTGTCCTGGATTTCTAGAGGGTTGCCCAAGATAAGTGAAAGATGGACCACCATGGGCCGAAGGTTTTCCCTGAAAGGGTTGTCCTTGTGGGCCTCCATGCTGCCCTAGATAAGATTGCCCGTAATATTGCTGCCCATAAGAAGGTTGCGTGTAAGACGGCTGACCTTGATACGATGGTCCCTGATAAGACTGTCCTTGATAAGATGGCCCTTGGTAAGACGGTCCTTGATTCGAAAGGGGTGCTTGGCCACCACCATAATGAGTGGTGCCCCAAGCAACACTTAATGGGACTGAGACCTCAACCGTAGGCTGAGATGGAAAGGATCCAATATAAATATGATGCCCTACGGGATCATAATAATGATTTGGACCTTGCACGCCCGGGTTCTGGATGGCCTGCAAATACTGATTGTATGCCTCCCCTGCTGGAATGGAACTAGAAGAAGGTGGGGCACTAAGTGTAGGATTGACAACTCTGGATGTAGGTACCGACTGGCCACTATTCACTGAACCATGGGTAGACCAGCAACAGTAGCTACAATCGAAGATGTTGTAACGGCACTAACAACAGGTGCTAAAGATGCTACACCAATGGTCGGAATAGTCGGGACTGAAGTGACAACTGTATTGTGAATTTGAGGAATAAAAGATCCCGTAGTGGGAGTGATGTTGTGATCCCACATGGTACCCAAGGAGGGGTTCCTAGAACCCATAACATCCCTCAAATCCCTATAGCGTAAGGGCAACGTGACATCGAGAGGGGTGACAGTGAAGGGTGGGTTTACAGCCGAGATAGGAGTTTCGACACTCATGACAACGGGTGTCTCACTCACGATGGGAGATGTATCATCCATATCAGAGGAAGACATCGGGACTGAACCACCAGTAGGAGTAAAAGGAGTATCCTCTTCGGAAGGCTCCCAAACAGGGTTCCAATGTAGATCGTCAAAATCATCTTCTGGAGCGTGAGAGTTCAGCAGTTGGACACTTGGAATAACAGGGAAAGTGCCACTACCAACCGGTGTCTCAGGGGCAGCAGAGAAGGAGACCCTTGGTCACTAGGGATGGGAGACGGGATCGATGGTTCTACAAGGATGATTCAATTCAAAAAATCCTAGACAAACTAATGAGAAAAGACCCTACTCAAACTAACGCAAACAAGATCTAACAGGGTAAGTGTGAACGTGGCCGAATAAATTTTAAGACACAAGGACATAACTTGACCTTTTCATATTTAAAGAGTCGAGAAAAGGACAAAAAGATGACTCTAGTCACCTTCGAAT
>APFE030729268.1:5161-43167 GCA_000404065.3 Pinus taeda
GGGATATTTGTGGGGTACACTGATACGCCCCACAACTATCGTGTGTATTTTCCAGATAGTGGTAAAATTGTTGTGCGACGGGATATAAAATTTCAGGAGGAGAAAGCCATGAAGTGTTCGCTTAAGAGGGAGCTACACTTGCATGCAGATGAGGAGCTATTAGTTCCTAAGGATGAGCTCAGGACGTGGATCAGCCACAGGATGAGGTTCATGGAGTGGAAGAGACCACTCAAGCAGCGCCAACCATCAGAGGGCGAAAACGCTTGACAGATACTGAGTGACTAGCTCAAGATGCAGAGAAAGTTGTAGGACCACCTACAGCCCAACGTAGACAGAGACAGTCACCTGATCAGTACACTGGATACATGGCTCTTATGAGTAAGTGTGTCGTGACTGAGCCATCCTCTTTTGAGGAAGCTGTGGAGGATCCCGCATGGGTAGACGCCATGGTGGAAGAGTATGATTCTATTGTCAGAAATAGTGCAAGGGAGATTGTTCCTAGACTGGAAGGGAAATCAGTGGTGGGTTCGAGATGGATCTACAAAGTTAAGCAGGCAGCTGACGGGAGTGTGGAGAAGTACAAGGCAAGATTTGTTGCTCGAGGCTTTTCACAGATAGAGGGGATCGATTATGAGGAGACCTTTGTACCTGTCGCAAGGTACTCTTCCATACGGACGATTCTTGCTCTCTCAGCGCAGATGGGATGGCACATTCATCAGATGGATGTGAAGATTGTGTTCCTAAACGGAGTCATTGAGGAGGAGGTGTACATTGAGCAGCCCGAAGGCTTTGAGGTCTTCAGCAGCAAGTCGCATGTGTGCAGGCTCAAGAGAGCGTTGTATGGGTTGAAGTAAGCACCACGTGGTTGGTACACACGGATAAACAGATATTTCACCGAACTTGGATTCTCCAAGAGTGAGGCGGATCCTAACCTATACCAGATTGTGGTGGAGGGTAAGTTGCTTATCATTGTACTATATGTAGATGATTTGATTCTAACGGGTGATGAGCTGTTGATACTTTCATGCAAGGATGATCTTGCTAAGGAGTTTGAGATAAAGGACTTGGGCCTCCTTTACTATTTCCTAGGATTGGAAATATGGCAGCGCAATGGTGGACTGTTTGTTTCTCAGGGTAAGTATGCTCGGGAGATACTGGAGAAGTTCAACATGCATGGCTGCAAGCCTTTTGATACTCTTCTTCCTGGAGGTTGGAGGAAGGAGGATGCCACTTCGGGAGAAGAAGTGGATGCCACTGTTTATCGACAGTTGGTGGGGTCGCTGATGTATTTGGTCAATGCATGACCTGATATGTGCTATGCAGTTAACCAGCTTTCACAAGCTATGGTTAAGCCTACCAAGCTCTTCTGGAAGGCGAGCAAGCATGTATTGTGCTATTTGAGAGGCACATCGGGATATGGATTGTGGTACAGACAGGAGGATGAGGTGAAGCTCTGTGGCTTCACGGATGCAGATTGGGCATGGAGCTCAACAGATGACATCAGGTACTATCATATCAGATATTGTGTGCATCGGAGGATCATGTTACTTTCATACATTCCAACGGAGGATCAGGATGCTGATATTCTGACGAAGGCTCTCACCAGGAGCAAATTCGAATACCACCAAGGCAGGATAGGGGTTGTTGATAATCCATATCTTGTCAAGAGGGAGTGTTGAGATTGCAACAAGATGATGGAGCTTAGTGAAAAGAGTCGCCTTCACTAAGTGGGCCCGCAGGCAAATTATGGCGCAAAGTCTATTTTTAGACATATGGATCATGTCTATGAGTTGCAGGATGATGTTTATGGATGATTGGTCAGGTTGGAAAAAATAGATGGACTTCTATTTTTAGACAACAGCGGTGACACTGTCAAGTCTAATTATAGAGCTGTCAAATATTATTAGCTTATAATAATATTTAGACTATAAACTTTATCTTATTCTCTTGGAGCACTTCAATTTGAGCTACAACTGTGGCACATGCAGCTGTCAAAAGGAAATACGCTTTCTTTGTGGGTTAGTTGAGTTGTTGCATGCATGACTTCAGTTAGAACTCAATCAGTTGAGTTTGGTGGAGTTGATTGTGGAGTTGATGGAGTTGTGTTCAGTTTGACTTGGTTAAACTAGTTGAAATTAGTCTAACTGCAAATAGACTAATGATGAGTTGTTAAACTAATTATTAACTCATAATGCAACTAAAGAATACATCAGTTAACTCAGTTGCATGTCAGTGCATGTTCAGTTCAGCAGGGACAGGTGTTAGAGGATCAGATTGCTATCAGTTGTGACTATAGTTGTGCATGAGGATTTGCACAATCAATGAGATTGAGTTATGCCAATGAGAATTGGACAATACCAAGTGATTATAGCCTCTGCTCATGTGATTCCCAGTGTGAGTGATTCTTTTGAGGTAAATACGAGTTTGGTTCAACCATTTTCATCTATTCTTGTGCAGGTATTGAGCAGTGGAGGCAGGCAAGCAGTGGAATAGATTTGGAGATCAGATCTGAGCTGTATTGTGTGTAACGGGTGGAGATAGTGCTGGATACTTGTGAGAAGTATTGACTATTATAATGTTACATGTTATCAATCATTAATATACAGATAGTGTGGGGTTTTCAGCTGTAAGCTTTCCCCGAGTTACACACTGTGTTAATGTGTGCATGCTCTTGATGTTTTATTGTTATTGATGCTACTATATTGATGATCAACGTAGAGGAGCTTATGTATTGTGTATGTATTCCGCAATAGTACATGATCAAGATAATCTCCATTGAATATGTGTTTATTATTCAAAATTTCTACAGTTACCAAGAAAAGAGAAATCACTCTAATCATTGCCCTATAGATTTCTCAACACTCCAAAATGAGGAAATATAAAATGTGTGGAAGACCATGGATCCCACATGGAATATGAAGAGACACTAGAAATTTCTAAAGTCATATAGAAGCTCAAAGGTCATGTAAGAATTCAAAAAATCATTGTAGAATCTCAAGAGTCATGAGGGAGGTCAAGGGCCACATGGAAGGTGGAGAGTCACCTCATTTTTTATAAATACACCCTCATAACTAAAGAAAATGGACTTTTGGGACTTTAACTTTCACCTTGTCTTCTTGTTGACGGTGTTGGACCCACCAACATTTAGGGGATCTCCCCGATATGAAGTCCCAACTAGACCTCACATCGTGTGGAGTAGGAGTCCCAGTAGTAGGTAGTAATGCTATGCCTTGACTACGAAAACGAACAGAGTGAAGTATAGTAACTTTAGGTGAGAGCAAGTATGTGACCCTGCAAAGAGTCAAGTGTGATGCATGAAGGTTCCAACACACAAAGGGAAAATAAGGTGTGCCCCTTGGAAGCATGTAATAGTACGCAGCGTGAAAGGAACACACAACGTAATGACATCACAAGATAATATGCGAAATAGTCCACAAGTTAAAGTGATGAATTAATACAACAACATGCATTCAACAAGATTCATATAAATGCAAACGAAATAGTTCATAAGCATAAGCATAAGTTAAATAACATTTGTTGCAAATACAACAAGAATAGTCCTACTATATTCACAACATATGCATGAAAGTGTGTTGGCTATGATTTTATTATAAGTGAAAGTTCCATTCATACATACACGATTGACAAACCACTAGCCCCAATAGTGGAGCATTAAAGTCAAGAACACTTGCTCCTCCAAAGAAGTATAATCGCTCTATGCTACGGAGAAGCCAAGGTCGTTCACAATACCCCCAAGCTTCTTCTAAGCCTAAGCCTAACCAAAACCTTTGCTCCCAAAAGCTTGTTACATGAGTTATGAGTTTATTGTATAACAAGAGGGGGTGACTCTTCAACTCCCCTTTGTGACCTTTGGACTAACCTCATGACTCTTCAACTTCTTTACAAAATGACTCATTACATTACATCATGAATCTTCATATTCCAATATTGACACTTGGAATTTCACTTATAACATAATCAAAAATAATATTACATTTTACACTTGTACCCATATAAGACAAAATAGGGTAGAGACAACTTGACATCTTAACTAGACACAACACCATGATGCTTGAGTTTGGGATACTCTACTTCAGCAACCTCCACTTGCTACTTATCGGTCACATATTGGTGCCAAGATCAGTATTGTGTGATGATGTCCCCAAACTGCATGATGGTGTCTGGCTGGAAGTGGACTCTAGCCTCTATGGCATCTGGGTACAATGTCTTGGAACTAGTTTCAAGTTCATTATGAAGCATGAGCAACATTGTTCTAATTTTGACAAGACCAGCGATGTAATTTAGCATGTTCTGTCTATTTAGCTCCAAATATTCCTTGGTGGAAATTTGTCTCAGCTGCTCCAAGTACTCTTTGATCTCTGGTCAGACTTGGCTCCTGGGTTTGGCTTTCGTGAGTGAACTGATTGATGGGTTCTTGTGTATTTTCACCAAGACATCCAAACTATTGAATAACCATACATATGAGACCTAAATGCTACTAATAAATGAGGTGAGTAGTTTTTTGTTTTGAATCAACATCCAAAATCTCCAGCGTTACTTGTGGCTTCATTTTCTTCATTAAGTCAAGTGGTGCCCCTTTGTATCGCATTGTTGACTCTTGCACATAGGTAATGGCAGCTTGTATGCTCTTGAGATTTTTAACAAACTCTTTCCTCTGATGTAGTAGACCATGCAAATGGAAAATTACTTTATGCATGATACCAAACCCCTCATAGGGTTTCTACATGGTTTCTCCAAGTGTTGATACTTCAGAAAGTATCATTGATCTCATCTCCTCCAAGTAAACCTGTGTGGAAACTACACTTTGTGCTATTGTGCGGAGTTGTTCTGCCTCTTGCCTAGAAGCCTGCAAGTTTTGTGCCAATTGCTCATTCTCGGTTGTCAAATACTAAATGTTTGATCTTGTTGCTCCTGCAAAGGCCAAGTTGGCTTTGGTAATGGAATTTGGATGCTTCCTAGTGTCTGCCACTATCACTCTTTCTCTAACGAATGCAGGTGATGCATGATCATCCAGAAAATGATTTCTCCATGCTTGTACAATCCTTTACTGGAACTCATCAAATGACATCTTATACACATCCATCATCGGATCAACATTGAGGGGAACAACATCCCCTTCTTCGCTCAAGGTTGGATCTGCTACTAGAGGTGGTGCGGACTGAGTGGTGACATGTGGTGTGCTCAGAATCAAATCAACATCTTGATTATGTGGCTCTTGATCCATCTCCATATCTAATACTTCAATCAAGTGCTCAATTTGATGAGCAATCCCCCGATCCTGCATCTGTTCACCTTCCTCCTCAGTTGTTGGTTGGTTTTGTTCCTGCTCTTCAACCTATATCGGAATTGTTTCTTTTGCCATTGTGCCTTACCTTGCTTCTTCCTCTTTCTTATGATTCTCTTCTTGTTCCTTCCTCCTCAACTCATGTTCTTCCTTCAATTTTTGCTTTGTCTCCTGCAACTTCAATACTACTTCTTACAACCTTTTCTTTTCTCTCTTCCTTCACTCTGCTCTTTGTATCCTATGCTTCCTCTTTGCTTATGTTGCTAAAGCTACTTTCATGAGAATAGGATATGCTTTCATCTTGCATATTTGTTCACCCTCTGGACTATCAACAATCTTCCTCTTTCCCTTTTCATGCATGGGATTGTTTCCTTCAGCTATTGTTTCTTTCCAAATTGTTGTCATCTATGGAGAAACCCAGCCTGTGTAGTCCCTGCTAAACTCACTGGCTCACAGAGTCTGGAGGAATTGTAGAAATTCACCATCGATCCTCCTCTAGCCAATGGAATGCCCCGCTGATCCACAAAAAGTAAACTCTCGCAAAGTGGTCTTTACAGATACCACGGGATCATATGAATTAAAGTCCTAAGTACCGAATGCAACCCTGACTATTTCCTTTCCCTCGGCATCCGTGAATTTCAAGCCCTTTATCTCATATAATCCAATTTGCAAAGGAAGAGTGGGCCATGGTGCTTTCTTCTTGTTGTGCAAAGCTACTAACAACCCTGTGGCGAGATGATATGATACTTCTTGCATGAAAAGATTGTTGGTGGCATAACTAGGTAAAACATGCAGAGGCTTCTCTTTGCTAAACACTCTAAAGAAAGTGCCACCTGGTGAGGCATACCAATCTGCGATGTTTGTTATCGCCTCCATTGCTCCTTGTCACATGCAAGGTGGATTTCTTCAAAGATAAGCTTGTAAAGCAAGATGATGAAGTGGTCAGTTAGTTGTGCCATTACTCCTCGATGACTGCAATCTGAAAGTAACTTACAATAGATATGCACGGCAGATTCTTGTGGTGTTCATGTCCAATTCATGCCAAGGAACTAATTTTCTGCACAAATTTCATCCAGTAAATATGCAGACATATAAAACCTTGCTTTCTCACCATCAGGAGGACTCTAATCATGTGTTACATGGGCCCTCAACTATCAAGCCAACAAATCTAACTAGTGAACTAATTCCCCTTGTTCACAGCCTAGTCCAATAAGATTTCCCACCCTTCAAAAAAGGTTTTTGTGCTCTACTGACCATGGATCCTGCAAGCTAAGATAACCAATAGATGGTAGGCCTTCCTAAGGGACTTTATCTTGTATAAATGGGTGGGTGTCTGTTGAAACTTTGATGGATATTTCACCCAGCCTTTGACAATGTCTCTTGTGTTCACATAGTTGTGTGTGGCATAGAATAATGAGTCCATGAGCTTCACTAGATCGCGCAAGTGATACATGCATTGATAATATTCTGCCCGAAAGGCAGCAAGATTTTGTCTACTAACACTACTCAATGTCATGGTCTTCTCATCAGTTGTGAGACAATCCAGCTGATGACATATGGAAATGGGAAGGTTGGATATCTGCACGAAACCTTGCATAGTCCTGACTGCCAGATAATGATATAAACTTGACGGTCCTCTAGATTTGCCTCAAGGATATTTCCTAAAAGAGATTCACTAAATTTCTTCCATGTTAGTGTTGACCCCTTTTCTATAAATAGTTGAGTGTTTGCATACACTGTAAGTCTACTGGTGTTTGCACAACTACTTCCCTAGTACTACTTTTAGTGGTCTCTTTTGAAGTAGCTCTCTTTGGTGCCATGGTAATAGTGGTTGTTGGAGAGAGGTGCTCAACAACTGTGCTACATGTGGGACAAAAAAGACACTCATGGCAACCGAATATCAATCTTTATCAAATCTAGTTACAAGGCATGATCAAGAAACAAACCAAGCATTTCATGGGAAGGATTGCACAATTTTCATTGGAAAAATGGATTAGATGCTCGTGGGAACTATACACTATGTAGTGCCAGTTGTGAAAACTTTTGAATGTAATAAACCAGAAATCCTACTGCAGTAAACTGATTTACATTACCTACTTGTATTCTTCATTTAACAAGTTATTTTCAGACATATTCAGAAAATATGAATGTAAATACACTGCAGCCTACACCACTATAAAGATTAAGTACTGAAAAATAAATGAGACAACCATGCAAAGGACACACTTATTTTTGGACTAAACGTCCCCAGAAAAACCCAATGTGGGAAAACCAGTGCAACAGCTCTGAGGGTTTTATATTATAAAACAGAAGTTCTGAATATAAATGTGGGTTTCCCTCCTAGCAAACCAGTGACAGAGAAATACAATGGTGAAGAACTTAAATGAGTTTTACCTCATTTCGCTCGATAGAATCTGGCTAATCCAGCAGCAAAACTAGTTGGTCCCGACTACAACTTCGCTGGCCCTTCACAGTAACTATGTGGAGCTCTTTGAGGCTCTATGTCAGCACTTCTTCCCACTATGACAGCTTTCCCGGATGTTCTGACAACTTCTGGCATCTCCCCGAGTTTCTAAGTGGAAGGAATCTCTTCCTCCGTGTTGGCCCTCTTGGCTCTGCGTCAAGGTTGCTTGGGCCCAGATTGGCCTAATGTCAACTCTCCCGGCTACTGCACTACCTCCACAAGTTTCTCTTTGCCTCTCTGTCAGTATTCCTGAACTATCACTGCCCCTCAGCTGTAACATATCCCAAGTCAATTTTCCTCCTTAGAACTTCTTACCTTAGAAAATCGATTTCCTCAATCTCTCTGTGTGTATCTTCTCCAACTGGCCCCAAGTCTTCCTTTATACTTTTCCTGTTGAAAAATCAACATCAGTGATCTAATCTTTAATCAATAGCTAAGATTAAATTAGACCTGATCCTCATCTCTTAGAAGTCTCTCACCCATATTTTCATTAATACCCATTAATATTTTAATTTTCCTAAGTTTAGACTTAGGAACCTCATTAAAAATATTAATTATCTTAATAAAATATAATCCATGTGCAATTTCACCAAACGATTTCTGGGTCTTGGAGATCTCATGAGTTCTAGCCCCTACACAAAACTTTGGAGCTAGAGCACATTCGATGCTACCCAAAAATCAACACTTCCTCTTAGCGAAGAATGTGCTCTGGAAATACTTCCTAGTAGAAGTATCACATTGATCCATGGCATTGGTCCTCTGCACTGTTGATGCTCGGCTTGTTGCCCTTCATCCACTGCGCTACTGCAACTTGTATTACTACCCATGACACTGCCACTTTCACTGCTACATCTATACTGCAGCTCCCTCTTAATATGTTGCATCATGCTTCCCATAACACTGCCACTGCTACATTGCAACTCAATTGTTGAGAGGTAAGAAACTGAAAAAGTCACCCAAAATTGACATGCTGGTCATTCTAAATACCCCATGATGCTAAATCTACCTATGTTGCTAATCTTTGTTGACCCTTTGATGCTACTGCATTGTTGTTGTATCTGCTATGTGCCTCACGCACTTCTCAACACTCTACTACATTGCTTCAGACTTTGGCACTCTAGCTCTGCCATTGTCGCTCCAGCATCCCTCTCACCAACTGACTCCCATCATTCCACTACTGTCATTAAGGTGTCTCATAGTCATATGTGATCCAAGAGTTTGGGCACCTCAAGGATCCTACCCCTTCTGCAGTCCTCCCGTCTACAACTCAATATCACCCCACATCTTCTCTAGAGGTGCATGAGCACTCATGGCGAAATCATCATCATCGCCCTCTTTCTCAGCTTGCGCTGGAGCAGCCTTTGAGTCAGACTTCTCTTCTTTTCCCTCCTTCTGAGGGCACTGAGTGGCGAAATGACCTAGTTCTCCACATCTAAGGCATATGACTTTGGATATGTATTTGTTTTTCCTCTTTTGCTGCCCTTGTTGTCCCTTTGATCCAAGAGTTGCATCCTTCTCTTCCTCCTTCTTGACTATGATCCATTTGCTGCTACTTCCTGCCTTGGTCAAAGGTTTCCCAATCTCCTCCCAATTGGGGAGAGAAGCCCTACCCAAGATGTTGTGGACAAAGGTTTCCCAATCTTCAGTGACTGCATTCAGAGCAGTCCTTACCATGAATTCAAGATCTAGAGTAGACCCTACGGAAGTTAGCTGGTCTCGGATCCCTTGCAACCCTAGAAGGAAGAGATTGATTTCTTCTCCCTTCTACATCTGATATTGTCTCAGCTGACTCTCAAGCAACATCTTCCATTGAATGGAATTTCCCTCATACAAAGTGGTCAAGGCCTCCCACATGTCCCTTATTGTGTCCTTCTTATCAATATGTGGGATCACATGATCCTTGACCTCGTCCAAGATCATGCACTCCACGTTTTTTGGAGCCTCCTCGTACTTCTTGAGAGGGTCAGCATCAACTGGAACAACAATCGTCTTCAAGGCATAATCCTTGATGCGATTTTTGTCCAAAACTGTTAGGGTCCTAGCCTTCCATATGACAAAATTGGATGCTCCATCCAACCTATCCTAATCCCTCAGTCCATTAACTGCCATCTCTGTTCAAATGAGCGTCGAACTAATTATCTTCTCCCTCTTTCATTGTTGCCCGAGAAAAACTCAGATCTAGATTTCTTTGGCACTAGAAATCCTCTAAGGAACAAGCTCCCTCTGAAGTTTGATTTGCTTCATGAAAATCCTTCTGCCAACAACTTTGAACCACCCCTCTCTGATCTCTCTTTACTACTGCTCAGCATTGGATCTAGATTTCTTGACAATAAATCTTCTGAGGAACTGATTCCCTCTACTTTGCTTCTGCCCCACTAGGTATTGTTCTGCACCAATAGAATCAGCACCTCACCAGCAACTCTAGATTAAGTTCATGCTGCACCTCTAGGCCTGGTAACTGGAAAACAAGGCTCAACAATCTCTGCATTGGCTCAGCAATCATTGTGATTCCCTCTGTAGCTACAGCATCACACAAACAAGGTGACGTGGGCTCTGTGTGAGCCTCCCTTGGTGATTGAGTCACCCTTCCTCTGCACTTTCGGCTAAAAATTGTGTTGTCTCTTGGGACAGTTGTCTTAAGCACAGATTTTCCTCTGTCATTTCATTGATGGCTTCAGTCCTCCTTGATCTGCAATCACTCTGATACCATGTGAAAATTTCTGAATCTAATAAACTAGAAATCCAAGCTGATTTACATTACCTACTTGTATTCTTCATTTAACAAGTTATTTTCATAAATATTCAAAATTTATTTTTGTAAATACGCTGCAGCCTACACCAATATATAGACCAAGTACTGAAAAATAAATGAGACAACCATGCAAAGGACACACTTATTTTTGGACTAAACATCCCTAGAAAAACCTAATGCGAGAAAACCGGTGCAACATCTCTAATGGTTTTCTATTATTAAGAAGAAGTTATGAATACAAATGTTGGTTGCCCTCCTGGCAAACCAATGAGAGAGAAATGCAATCGCAGATAACCTGAGTGAATTTTACCTTACTTCACCCGGCAAAATCTGGCTAATCTGGCAGCAAAACTTGTTGGGCCCGGCCACAACTCCGCTACCCCTTCACAGTAACTGCGTGGGCTTGCGTGGAGCTCTTTAAGGCTCTGCGTCAGCTCTGCATCAGCACTTCTACCCACCATGTCATCTTTCCTGGTTGTTCCAGCAGTTTCTGGCATCTCCCCAGCTTTCTACGTGGAAGGCAGCTCTTCCTCTGTGCTGGCCCTCTTGGCTCTGCGTCAAGGCTGCGTGGGCCCAGACTGGCCCAGAGTTAGCTCTCCCAACTATTACCCTACCTCCACAAGTTTCTCTCTGCCTCTATGTCAGTATTCTTGAACTATCACTGCCCCTCAGCTGCAAGATCTCCCCAATCGATTTTCCTCCTTAGAACTTCTCACCTCATAAAGTTTATTTCCTCAATCTCTCTATGTGTAGCTTCTCCAACTAACCCAAGCCTTAATTTATACTTTTCCTGTTGAGAAATCAACGGTCGTGATTTAATATCTAATCAATGGCTAAGATTAAGTTAGGCTTGATCCTCATCTCTTAGAAGCTTCTCACCCATATTTTCATTAATACCCATTAATATTTTAATTTTCGTAAGTTTAGACGTAGGAACCTCATTAAAAATATTAATTATTTTAATAAAATACAATCTGGGTGGAATTTCACCAAACGATTTATGGGTCTTGGAGATCTCATGTGTTCTATCCCCTCCACAAAATTTTGGAGCTAGAGCACATCCGATGCTACCCAAAAATCAACACATCCAAGGATGAAGCTTGAGGCTTCGGACTGCGCAATTCGCAGCCCCGGCCTATGCAGAAACTGTGCATTACGTAGTCCTTGAGGCCAAGGTTACAAGTTGATGCCTAGAAATGTGTAGTGCGTAGTTGGGGCTAGCCCATAATATGCACTGCACAATTCTAGAGGTTAATCTTGTGGCTTGAACCTTAGGATTGCGCAATGCCGAGCTAGGCAAGGCAAGATCTAGCCAAAGAGAGTGCAGAGATGCTCGATGGAAGTGTGAAAAATGAGAAGAAGTGAGTGATAATGTGAATTTGAGTGAAAAATTGACTAAGTCTGAATAATCAATGTAGATCAAGTGCAACAACTAATTAAATAGAAGGAAAATCAAGTATGTGAGGAGAGTCGTCGCAACAATGACCATTGGTGCAAAAACAGAAAAACCGATGCGACACTTGTGAAAGGTAAACAAAAGTTATACAAGTTAAAATAAGTTGAAACGCTAAAAATGGAGAGCGGAGGAATCGGCGAAGATGGCTAGGGTTTTTGGGGCCGACAATACTCTGAAGCACTGCGAAGGGGCTGAGGAAACGGAGAGATCTTTGGGGAAATCGACCGCAGGAATAACAGATCTGTACACGCCGACATGGATTTGGTACTGTAGCAAAACAAAACACAATCTTTCTGCACCAAATCGATCCCTGAAGGCCGAATCGACTGCTCACAGGTCATGGACGAGCTCTTATTACCTATCTAAGGGTCATATTTACTGCAAACTGTTTCCTTCTATTGAAACAGGTCACGGCAATGATGATACAGCTAGCCAAAGACCAGATCCGCAAACAGAACACCATCTTGAATCTGAGACATTATACGCGCTTTTGGGCAAGGGCGAAGCGGAATGGCTGGAGATGGCTATGTGTGCGGGAGTCAAGCAGTGTGAGGATGGCCAGATCTGGGGCTTTCTCATGGACATCATTGCTGTAGGAGCTGGATCTACCGCAGTTCGCATCAAATCTGCGATGGCAGCATCGGGTAAATCTTTGGTAGGAGGCGGACTTGTCTCTCCCATGGTGGGAAGATATGTGAACCCCAGATCTGCCATATTTCCGCTAGATCTGACTCATAAACCAGCGAATCACGGTCTACTCCTCATGAACACAGATCTGATCCAGATCTTCATTAAATCGATTGAAGGCAAACATTTTTGCATGAGATTCAGTAAGGGGACGAGCATACACGAGTTAAAGAAGAAGATCCAGGGTCACCTTGGAACCCCAGCTCAATTACAAAACCTTATATATTTTGGTTTCAGCCTGCATGACAACCAAACACTCCAGCAGTACGGCATTACCAACGACTCAACCATCATTCTCAATCTGCAACTGTGTGGTGGAAGCACTGGTTCCAGCTCAAAAAATACCAGCTCTTTTCGGGATGCAGTAAAAGGAAAAAAAATGGAAAACAAAACAGCACCACCATCAGAGTTGCCAGGTCCCTACATCGTTGAACAAAAGCCAGAATCACCAACTCTACAAGTAACTATGACAGAGGTAAATAGCCTATACACTGATCTATCCAATAATGCAGTTATTTGTAGATTCAATGGCTTCTGGCCTAAATCAGATGCCCTGCATCAATGGATCTACTCAACATGGACACCTAACTGTGAAATTTATCTCTGTCCCAAGGGGTTTTTCATAGTTAGATTTAATACAGAACAGGAAAGAGACAGTACTATCAATCAGGGGCCTTGGTTCTGGGGCAATGCCGGCCTCTTCATCACCCCCTGGTTCTCGGACTTTGATGCTAATACAATGATAGTCTCAAAAATGCCTGTATGGGTGAGGCTACATGGACTCCCGCTACATTTCTGGCATCAAAAAGTGTTAATCGTCATTGGGAATTCTCTAGGGAAATTCCTAAAAATGGATGAAGACAGAGCTATCAGGGGAATCTTTACTTTTGCCAGAATATGTGTAGAAGTGGATTTGAGTGAGGGGCTACCTGACCACATCACGCTGAACTTTAATAATACCCAATGGATACAGCAGCTTGACTACGAAAACACAGCGTTCTGATGTAGAAGCTGTATGCATACAGGGCATCTTCAATATAATTGCCCATTAGCTCGAAAGGACCTCAGGAAAATTAAGAAACAACAAAAAAAGCCCAAAGGCTGGCAGCACACAGACCCATTGGAAGAAAAGGACATAAAGGAGGAACCCACAGAGAACCAGACGGAACCAGACACTCAAATGGGACAGAAACAAACTCAGGAAGCGGATACCCCTTCTACTCATACGGGGCTGATCATTACAGATCTGCATCAAGAGTTACAAATGGAAGTAAGTGGCATAAAGAGAGCCCATGGCTCACAGGGCTCAAACTCCGACAAAGAACTACAAATGAACACAATGGAAAACCAGCTAGCTATTATTACACCCACTACTGACTCGGGCGGATGGCGTCGGGTGG
This sequence comes from Pinus taeda, assembly GCA_000404065.3. Lineage (NCBI taxonomy): Eukaryota > Viridiplantae > Streptophyta > Pinopsida > Pinales > Pinaceae > Pinus > Pinus taeda. The sequence continues at coordinate 19,226 of APFE030729268.1, forward strand.
AGAAGAAGAAGGGAAGAAAAGTATAGGAACATATTATATTTTCTTTTTCTGTTACTATGTTAGTTCCTGTTTTTACAGGAATAGTTACTTTTGCTATTTAGTGTTATTGTCTCTGTTTCGCTGCCTGTCATTACAGGATCAGCCATCTGCATATGCCTTGGCATCTACAAAATGTAATTTTTTCAATTATGAATAAAATTACGACTTTTTCCTAGGGGAAAAAAAAAGTTGAAATGCTAGCAACTACGAAGAGAAATAAGTAAAATAGCACTCACATGAGTGAAATGACAAAGAGCAACAAAAGATGACAAAAGCGAAACTCACCTGGAAAAGCAATGACGCCCACACCGAAGGTTCCTTGATCTCTTCGGGAATGCTATAGCTTCAAGATTGAATGTGAAAATGAGCTCTAGAGGCATCAACTAAATAGATTTGAGTGAATGGCGCACATGCCTAAAATCAAGGACAAAGAGACACTTTACGGAAGTTTCCAAAAATAGCAAAATTGCCTCCTTCGGGATACTAAAAATATATCCCTATTTTTTAGGGATGCTTTTTCCTTTTTTTATCTTTTTTTCCTTTTTCTTTTTCGGGGACACTTCCCATGCACATTGTCGGGAAAGAATGCGCAGTTCCGGGGAAATGGGAAACTTTCTAGCTAAGTGCACTATGTAGTTTCTGGGCTCGGTGAGCGATTGCATAGTTTCTTGGCTCAGTGTTGGGTTGCCTTCCATGAATACGCATTTTCAAAGGACAAGGTTGACTGCAAATCAAAATTGCGCATTTTTTGAGCTCAAGGCTGACTTCCAGTCAAAACTACACAATTCCCATCGTCAAGGTTTCTTGCCCTTAAGGATTGCGCAATTTCTGGAGGCAGGCCCAGAACTGCTACGAGACCAAGTTGGGAGATCATCTTATGAGTTAGAAAGATCAGCTAAGTGTGAATACAAGCAAGCACAAGCACAAATAAAAAGATAAGTCTCAGCCGAAGCATGAATACCTAAAACAATGGAAGATGAGCTCTTGTGGATAAGAAGGAAGGCTCCAAAATCAAAGCATAGAAAAAATTTGGAGGGTGGTTGTATCCACTACAACATTGGAGACACATTGGTAGAACTCTAGCTCTCTTTATGGATCTTGTCTTACGAAAAATGGGTCTAACTGTTCCAGAAGTATTGTTCAGTTGATCGATTATCGTAGCTTCTTCACTTATCTTGAGTTAAAGATATAATCCCTTCCATTTTCTTCATAGGCAACTGTAATGTCCCCATTTTTATTCTTCTTCATAGTACAGCTAAGGTGGATTTCCAGGGCAGGGGATGGCCATGTCAATGGAGCGGGTTTATGTCATCATGGGTTTTTATGGAGTTTTGAGGAGTTTTAATGGGGTTTGATGGCATTCGCTTAACATATTCGTCATTATGAGAAGTTTCACACATCTTCTTTTTGGTTCCATGACTTTCTGATAATTCCCGTAAAACGGGGTTATTATCGATATAACTTAATTAATTATGCTCGAGGTGGCATTCCGGGGAGATTAATTGACAGAACACGTCAGCGTAATAGCTCATTGGAACTAGAATGAGAATATCTACAGGATGAGATGTTGAGAAAAGAATTCCAATGGCCAAAGAAAGTATGGTAGGTGATTTACCATTTTCCTTAGTTAAAAATGACTTTAATTAGTCATTTAATTTAGGAAAAATAATTAAGTAGAGGAAATGAGCCAAAAGTGAATTAAGTAACAGAAAATAAAATAAAAAGGGATCACTTAAGATAAATTCAAAGGAGGATCTTCTAGAATAATAATAAAATAAGATGCTTCTAGAGTCTTGGAGATCTATCCATCAAATCTATAAAATGAGGAGGAGAAGATCATTCGGGACATCTTGGTTTTGACATTGTTTCTTTTATGTGAGGTTAAGAATCCAGTGCTCTACTCCAATACTAGCCCCAAGACGGAAACGCTCAGGTGATTTAGAGCGATTGGGTGAGCACCCATCTCCCCTTGGTGGGTTCATTCAGAATCCACAGAAGTAGTGATTGTTTTTATGTTTTAGTTTGGAGGTTGAAAGATCATTCCCAGCGATTCTTTTGGCCTCTATCTATATATAATAAAGTTGGATTTTGGTTGTTGCATTTCTCATTGTTCCTCGTGTTGTTAATGAGATTTTATGCAATTTGTGGGATTATGGTTTCAGTGAAATTTCTAGTTTTTGGGTTTCCGGATAATTTGATTTGAAGAGTTTGTTCCAAATTTCCTGCGTTTGGGACATTATAGTGGTATCAGAGTTTTGCATCCTACTAGCCTAAGGGTTTATTACAAATTGATTTTGAGCTAATTTCGAGGGTTTTCTAAAGTGGAAATATTCTTATTCTTTGAAGCCAAAATTATTTCCATTTTAGTGGCCAAATTATTGGAAGAGTTTGAACGAAAAAGTTTGAAGCAAGATTCAAGTTGAGTTCCTAATATGCGTCGCCTCAACTGGTTATTAGGGACTCCCTTGCACATGTAGTTGACAAATTTTTGGTTGCATTGAACTATGGTAGGGGCCGCATTGACTCAGTGTGAGTTTTCATGGAGCAGACTCACTATATTATGTTTGATCTGCAATGCCACTCACCTATATCAGTATAATGTTAACGCTAATAAAGGAGCATGTGTACAGGATCAGATACCAAGGCATGGACATTTCAGTGCGTGTAGTATAAACGATGGCATAACCAAATTGTGGCCGTGTTATTGTTAGGCATGGATCGATTGATCTTTCGGGTGAACCAGAGCTGCTATCAGTGTTAAGGGACCGAACTTCTTGTTTGCAATTCACTGATTCTGGACGGATCAATTAAAGGTGGGATCTGTGAACAGTGGTTGAGTTGAATCTATTACGACCGAATCTTTGGAGGCCGAGTTCTAGACACCATACAAGGTACCCAAATCGTAACATTTAAAAAAAAAAAAAAAAAAAAAAAAAAAAAAAAAAATCTCCTTATCAAGCTCGTTGATCGAAGCAACCGATTTGTAAAGCTGAATTCATAAGGGGAATGTTTATTTGGCCTAGCTTGTGCGAGTGATTACTAGACAGAAGGAACGTGCTGGGCAAATGAAATTGATCTTGTCTGAGCATGAAACTCAAGTGGCAGTGGCCAAAAGAGATGCAGAGGATGGATCGTGCCACCTAGAAGCTAACCTCAAAGTGACTGTGACAATTCGAGTAACCAGGTGAATGTCATAAGACATGGGGCCTCCAAAGGAAGTCGATTGGGTGATCGTGGCAGTCTGAGGAAATTCATGACGGAAATATTGTGAATATTGTGCAGGGGCCTGTATTGATTTAAAAAGGGTCATCAACTAAATATCTCTGTGGAAGCCATGAAACTATTATTTGAAGCATGTAGATTATTGAATGTGAAGAGGGCTTGTGGAAAATTTTATGGAGTGTGAACTGTTAACTGTTTCTCAAAGACCATGATTAAATTTGTGGAGCTGCCAAACAAAATTGAAGTCGAGATGCGCTAGATCCACCATCTTAGAAACTCAAACTACAGATGGTTGTGTTAGTTCCATATAAATTCCATGGTTGAGCTCAATCAAAGTGCACATGGAGAATTATGTTTAACGCCAGCAAGTCAGATCGGGGGCCATCGCAATAATACTGGGAATGTTCCTGAGATTGGAATCGCAAGAATTAAAGGGGCAAGTTCAAAATCCGGAGTGATCTGGGCAGTGCGATGATACAATAAATTAGACAGCGACTGCTGAATTCTGCTTAATTCAGCAGCAAACTAAGATCATTATTACTGACTACACTCAGAAATTTGGTGGCTAATATTTTGTGTAGGATGGAGGACGAGTTTTGATGCTAAAGGGGGTCGAGCTACCCTATTCTAAAGGTAAAAATTAGTGTCATATCAGTTGTTGGGCGAGTTTATTAGAGATGGTATGATTCTAGACCTTGAGAGTGAATTTATCTTTGTATGAGAGATATTTGTCTACTGCTAGAAGACGTTGTTGACATCAGATTGCTCGTGATCATTCTCTTGTGCATGGGAGTGACTACCACCTACCTGTGCGTGTATCTTTGCATAACGTCAAGTGGGTTGTGATATCCATGTGTATCATCTGAGAAATATTGGTGGAGAATTTGGGTGAATCTCTAGCCAAGGAGTCATAACAAATTTCAGGCATGAGATTGAATATATTTCCTGGAGGGATGTGATTCTACTATCTGTTGAAGGTATGAGTCTTGCTATCTGATATTGATATTTACTTGACATTCAAGTTCACTGTATATGGGAATAAACTTAGAAGAGAACATACAACATTCAGTACACAAATTGTTTGTTGAAATATATCAATGACCCAAAACACAAAATTGTGAATATTCTGTATTTATATCAGTATTTATGTTCTGTTGTGCATTAAGTTAAATTTGTGCATTTAATTTTGTAGTAATAGCCAATAAATATCCAAGTGATGAGAAGAACTGGCTGCTAGAATATATCAGTCTCTTACATGTTGTTGTAGCAGCTTTGTATTACCATTATATCCATATATGTTGGTTGAACAATGGAGTTTCTCAAATACCTTCTACACTAACACAACAATGCTTTAGTAAACTACCATATGGACCAAACAAACTAGCAACCAAAAAGCAAACCCTTCTCAAAGGGTGTCTATGCCATTCTTCTTAAAGAACAATCAAGAGATGTGTAGAAAAAGCAAGAAATAGAACACAAGATTTATGCACTTCGGACTAATTTAATATGCATGAGGCTCACATGGAATGTCCTTTTCAAACTTGATGAACTTGATGCCCTCCTTTCCAAAGTGAGCCAATTAGAAGGGAAGAGACTAATTTGGGCTCTAAAACCAGCAATGCTTGCTCTTATACAACACAAGTTCTTGGAGGAATCTTGTGAAGGGGTTAAACTTCTAGTTGTGTCTTGTCCCAGTCACATCATGAGACTAATCGCCCCTACAGCTCCTTACAATGACGATGTTATGAGGATATTTTCCAAGTTGATAGTGGATACTTTTCAGGACTTAGACAACAGTGCAGGTCCTACCTTTGGGAAGAAGCTTGAGATTTTAGGAGTTATGGCCATGACTAGGACTTATGAAATCATGTTTGATCTTGAGTGAGATGGTTTGATCCTGCAGATGTTCCAATGCTTCTTCAGCATTAGGAAACATCATTCTGACATAGTCATAGTGCACATGCAGTCCATCTTATCATCAAGTATGAGAGGTTATGATGCCATCTGTCATGAGTTGCAGTCTCAGTTGTTGTATGTTTGGAGGAGAGAGGAGTTGGTCTCACCTTTTGCTTATGGTCTAGCTGAGTGGTTGGTTGAGCAAAACTTAGGGTTGTTTAAGAGATAGTTGACCAAGGAGGAGCAAATCCGGTTTGGGGGCTCATGCAGCAAGAATGAGACAAGGAGGAAGGGACTTTTCTTCATTTGCAAAGGACCTTGGGGACCTGATCACTCATGCTTGAGTGACACTGAGGAGATGACAGTAGTAGAGTAGGGATATATTCTTTATGTCTGTCAAGATTAGGAATCTTCATTGGACAAGTCCATGAGTTCATACGATGATTCCTTACAGGAGCACTAGCAATCATATGGAGTTGATGACAATACCCTAAATATGCATCCATGTGTGATAAAGGAGTATGAGAAGAAGTTGATTGTTCCCATGTGGGAAAGAGATCAGGGAGAAAATGAGCAGCTAATGATTCAGCATATAGAGCACATAGAGGAGCATGAGCCATGGTGATTCATTGACATCAAACCAGATTCATATGATGAGTAGTCAATGGATCCTAGGAGAGACATTCAAGATAGTGTGTCACCAGTGATGAGTCAGCATGAGCAGCATATGATGGAGCATGAGTCAGCTGAGGAGGATGAGGCGCATAGTATGCATGATGAGCCTTTTTGGGAGAGCCAATTGGAGGTTCATATTGAACCTGTGATGATGGAGGATGAGCAGCCACCCTTGGGGTCAATCAGTAATGAGGAGCAGACATATGTACAAACAGCTGGCAGGGTGACGATGTTCACTAACACTTATCCTCAGGAGATGTTGGAGTATGACAGGACAGTTTGGCAGGAGATTGGTGGATTGGAAGAGCGTGGATTTCCCTATCAGGTGAGGGAGATGGCAGTGCATCCATCCTTGGGTCTACCCACTAATGAGGTACAAACATGTGTAGTGGCAGTTAGTCGAGCTGCAACATTTTCAGGCAGCATCCCTCTCCAGGAGTACATAGACAGGGCTTGCAACACAATTTGGCTACTTGTACCCATTACAGGGAGAGAGGCAAGGTTTTCTCGATGGATGTTGTTGACCCACCAGGTAGACCAACATGAGTTGAGCATGGACCATCATCAACACAGTAGACTTGTTCCTTACACCAGAGTCCATGTCTTAGATTGGCGGGATATTATGAGTTGGTATAGTTTTTATGGAGTATCAACCTTAGTTCGAGGCACAGTATAGCAAGGGCACTTAGATGAGGGGGTTACCCTATGTTTCAGTGGGCAATGGGATGTGGATCAATAGTTCATCAATGTTTTAGTAGCACTAGTCCAACATCTGTAGAGTATAAATGACTTCAGCCTATGCCCGAGATTGGATTGGAGAGATTTGATGAGTTGGTATTCACCTCGTGGAGCAGAAGCCTTAGCCAGAGACAGAGCACAGTGTAAGCCAACGTGCTTAGTAGATGATTGGCCATGGTGGCATTGGCATCCAGGTGGATCTACTAGTAATAGGTTGAGTCAGAGATGGACATGGGATCCAGGTATTGGGGGATCCAATCATGTTTCAATAGCTTGGAGGTGTGACCTGGACTAGTGGTTCGTATGGGATTCGGGGATTGGGTCTAAGTCGCATTGGGCCACCAGATTGGTCCACAGATTCAGATTGCTTGAGGGAAAGAAATCTTGGGGCAGGAGGATTGTAATGTCCCCATTTTTATTCTTCTTCATAGTACAACCAGTGTGGATTTCCAGGACGGGGGATGGCCAGGTCAGTGGAGCAAGTTTATGTCATCAGGGATTCCGATGGAGTTTTGAGAAGTTTTCATGGGATCTGATGGAATTTGCTTGGCATATTCATTATTATGAGTAGTTCCGCACATCTTGTTTTTGGTTCCATGACTTTCTGATAATTCCCGTAAAACGAGGATATTATCGACATAACTTAAATAATTATGCTCGGGGTGGCATTCCCGGGAGATTAATTGATAGAACACCTCAGTGTAATAGCTCATTGGAACCATAATGAGGAGATATACAGGATGGGATGTTGATAAATGACTTCTAGTGGCCGAAGAAAGGAAGGTGGGCGATTTACCATTTTCCTTAGTTAACCAAAAAAAAAAAAAATAGTCATTTAATTAAGGAAAAATAATTAAGTAGAGGAAATGGGCCAAAAGTGATTTAAGTAAAATAAAATAAGATAAAAAGGGATCACTTAAGATAAATTCAAAGGAGGATCTTCAAGAATAATAATAAAATAAGAGGCTTGGAGATCTATCCATCAGATCTATAAAAAGAGGAGGAGGAGATCATTTGGAACATCATGGTTTTGGCATTGTTTATTTTATGTGAGGTTGAGCACGCAATTCTCTACTCCAGCAGTAGCCCCAAGACGAAAACCCTTGGGTGATTTAGAGAGATTGGGTGAGCACCCATCTCCCCTTGGTGGGTTCAATCAGAATCCACAGGTGTAGTGATTGTTTTTCTGTTTCAGTTTGGAGACTGGAGGGTCATTCCCAGCTATTGTATTGGCATGTATCTATATTTAATAAAGCTGGATTTTGGTTGTTTCATTTCTTATTGTTCCACATGTTGTGATTTTTAATGAGATTTTATGCAATTTGTGGGTTTATGGTTTCAGTCAAATTTTTGGTGTTTGGGTTTCCATGGCAATTTCTTGTTAAGTGCTAGATAATTTGATTTGAAGACTTTGTTCCAAATTTCCTGTGTTTGGGATATTATAGCAATAGACATACCAAGCCAATTCACATTGAGTTATTTTGATTGGCAATTGGGAGTTTATAAATGCACAAGTAAAAGAGATTGTCAGATTCTTAGTTTTCATCTCTGGTGTTGCTTTGATGCCAACCAGCCTGGAAATTACCCTGTTGGAGTCACTTCAGGAACACAAACATTGCTTCACTGCGAGCGAACCTAATCAGTACCCCAGTGGAGTTTCTTGTTTCACCTCTCTGCGCAGGAATCCTTTCTCTTCTTTCACCCTTCATTTCATTTTTTCTTTTTTTTTCTTTTTTATTTGTTCAAAGAACTATGCATAGGCACTTATTCATTTCATGGGGCGGAAGAGGGATCCCGACTTGTTGAGAGTAGAAGAGGTTGTTTGTTAGGTCCCCATAATACTAGTGTAACCCCTTATTGTTATTAGTGGAACCCCCTTATTGTATTATTGTTCCCATTTAGACCCCATGTTGTTATTATTGTGCCCCATAGAAGCCCACTATTGGTATTGTTGTGACCCAACAATATTATTGTTGTGTAGGCTCTTATGGTATTGGGAACCCTTAGACTCCTATATATGGAAAGGAGGTCTTATCATTTTTATCATCCAATAAATGTTCATTTATGTAATGTAAAGGAGGTTTCCCCCTCGAAGAGACTGATTTTGAAGTCGTTGATCTATATTTTCTTCTATTTTGTGAGCTGGTTACATAACATTTGGTATCAAAGCTTTGGATTCTAGGGTTTCGTTGCTTCAAATAGATAATTATGGAATTTTCGCTATAACTTTTTTTATATGTATTTTCAGAATCTAAAATTAAAATCCATTTGAGTTGAAATCTTGATAAAACTCGTGTCTGATCCAAGGAAATTAGGATTTTTGCAGGCTCCCGAATTACATCCCAAATAGGTTACCGTGGGAAAACCATCATAACTTCTGAGAATCGGATTGAAATTTCATAAGAAGTTACAGAAAGAGGATGGATTTTAGTTTTCTGTGTATCATTTTCAGGTCTGAGGGTCGAAACAGTGATATGTGGCACTTCTTACAAGTTTGCTCTACTAAAAAGGTATATAATCAGGACATCTTGGGAGATTGGGCATAACTCTTTCTTGGAGAATCCAATTTTGATCAGATTAGTGGCGTTGGAAAGAGGATGTAGAGGGATACCACATATCACAATTTCAGATCTTGGAGACCCGAAATTTCAGAGATACAACATATTCAAGATCGAAATCCTAAAAGAAAGAAAAAGAATGACTCGAATCAAGAAAATAGAAACACCTAGTAAGCAAAATTGGAGGGATGATTTAAAGAATGTAATCGAAGATATGATCAATAATATAAATGGTATAGAAGAAAAATTGAATGGAAACATGGAAGATTTGAAGAAAGACATTGAGGTTTCAAGGAAGGTGGGATAAAGTCACTACAAGAAAGGCTTCCTAATGGCGAAAAAGTAGTAGAGGAAACTCATGATGAGAACAAAAGAAGTGTTAGTCATGATTTCATAGACTCTAACGTTGGATTGAAGACCCACCATATTCCAAATATAGATATGAGGAAATTTTATGGCAAGGATTCGGTAACTTGGATACTACAGATGGAGCAATATTTTGATCTGCATGATGTGCAAATGCCACAATAGGTATGTATTACATCTTTATATTTAGAACCGAATCAGTTTGTATGGTATAGAGGGATTTGTTCTCGTAAAACACTTGTCACCTAGTCAATTTTCATGGAGGAAATGAAAGCACATTATGAGGATACAAATAGAAACACCTTCTTTAGCCAGTTGATAAATCTCAAATAAAAGGGTTCAATGGTAGAACACATTGAGGACTTCAAAAAATTGAATATAAGGGTAAATGATATTCTAAAGAATCATAGGATTTAAGTCTTCATAGGGACTTTAAATGATAACATCCAACATGAGGTTTGCCTCTAGGAACTTGATTCATTGGAGAAGGCATATAGGTTGGCAAGAAAATGTGAAAGAAAAATTATGGCAACAAGGAAGCCTACCACTCATAACTATAAACATGGAAGTGTTATTGCTTCGATCCTTTCACCACCTACAAGGTTGACACCTGTTGTACTATGAAACAACCCCCCCATTTATAAAGAACAATAGATAGGGTTAGAGTTATAAATGGGGACCCTTTTAAATTTTTAGGCTTAGGATAATAAAATCCTAACTCTAAGAAAACACCTAGCAAAACCTTGCAAAACTAACTAAGGATGAAATCCATATCACAAATTGCACTTTTCCCCATGACTATGTTAAAAAACCTTCGAAAAATTGCGATATGCGATTAAGTCTCCCACTGTGATAACATCACCTTGTCATTTCGCAATCACATTTCGCACTTCGCATAGTTCACAAGAAACTTAACCATGCCATTAGAACAACCACAAATGATTTGTGAAACGCGATATTGCGATATCCACAATCACATTCTGCTTGATGCATCCAATAGTGCTATATTATATCCCTTTTAAGACTACGATTCGCAATTAAGAGTAGTAAAACGTGTGGATAATTACGTTTTAAATACCAAAACAAACGAATTGACCAGTTAATAAATATTTAGAGGCACGAGGAAGGATAATCATTTTCCAGGTTATGGGTAGTTATAGCTGAGTATCTCATTAAAACCTTTCTTACGATCCAAAGTCATTTCAGAAAAGCTTTTAGTCTTAATTACTGGATATCGTCTGCACTAATATATCTTTTCTATCTCAGGCAAGCAACAAAAGACATGTCACTAAGAAAGGTGATGCAGAAACAGAGAAAACAGACCATTGTTGAAGTTGAGTTTACATAGATGGCTCCTATCTTCACTGATACAATTTGTGATGTTGTCAGAGGCACAACAGCTTGGGAAGTAATTTACAATAGGTTGGAAGACGAGCATCCTAAAAGCATTGTTACGAGAGCAACAACTGACTCAAAAAGGCCTTCAGAACTTCAATGCCGAGATGCTTCATGTTCATTCCTTCATAGGATAGGAGCAAGAGCTGAAATCCTCCCCTATAAAGATATGATCATGTGGGTGATCGAAAACCTGATCATTGAAGATAGACAATTCAAGAATTCAAGGATGGAGCTCATAGGGTCGTTCAAAGCAGAGGATTTGAAGAAGATGTACCACATACCTGATCCGTAGGATATCTACGACATCACATTTGTGGCTAACTTCGCAAAGAAGAACCCAGACCCCTTCAAGCTAATTCAAGTTTGGAGGGTGTTGGATAACAAATTCAAGTATGACAAATTGATCATGTATGCTATAGCCTCTTTGGAAAACCCCTACAACTATGCAGCGGCTATGTTATGTAGATTGTATGGGCTACCCAATAATACTAAGTTTTCAATAGAATGGATTCCTCTTATTGACGCCTGTATTAATTCCCATATCATGAATTGGCCTTCCATCCTATCTGACAACCTAGCCACCACCATTACCGAATATCGACAGAAGAAAGCCTCCTTTTCAGATAACCTCCCTCCCTTCTATTTTAATGCCTACATTATGGATGCTATCTGCTTTTGCACAACATTTCCAACCATGGGTTGGAAATGGACATTACAAGATCCTTACCCAATCCATCTCAGTCATAAACAAATATGGTAATTGCAATACATACCTCACTTCTATAAGATATTCCCTATTGTTATCTTGCCCCTACATCAAATAATTTTCAATAAGAAAGCCCCTAAGTTTTCCCAAGAAGCCGCAGCAGACCTACTAACTATCGGCAAGTATTTTATTGAAGAGTGGTTCACCTACATTAGGGTTTTTGGTAGCACAACTGATCCACACATCCTTCCTTTATATGTTTCTGAAAAATTATTAGCAAGAGAGATTGCCTACCAAACTGTGGGAAAGGACCTGACTAAAGTTCTCAAAAATGGCAAGAAGTCATTATGGCACATTTTCCCTGTCAAATGCGGTTGCCTTAGCCAATTTTGTTCATGCTACTAAGGAATCGGCACATATGGAAGCCCTCAAGCTTCATACATTGCCTAATAGGCGATTTGATCCAAACAAAGTGGCATATAATGTCACTATTGGAGTAAATATCAAGCCATACAATCATGACGAAAATTATTTTGAGGATTTGTTACAGTGAGCTGTATCCTTCGAACAAGCATTCGAATGGGAAAAAGCGAATCTGAAACTTGAAGATTTTCAAATATTTCAGGAATTTAGAGCTGAGAGGCTCTGGGTGATCCCAATGCATCTATTAAAGCCCAAGGATAAGTCTACTCCAAGTGTCACTGTTGATAGTGGAGGTCCTAGCTCTCAAATAGACTCTCAGGTAAACACTAAGAAGGCACCAAACATAGGGAAACCCCAAGACGCCGACAACAGAGCTGAGTCCAGCAGGAAGTCAGCTGAGAAGCAAGTAATGAGCACCCCGACTATAGAGATCGATTCAGAGTCCAAAGGCGGTAGTTTGGATCAGTAGTGGGATCAGTTTAATCAGAAATTGCAAGGCACTCCCAAAGCCTCAAATACCCAAGAAACAGAGGAATGCAAGACTCCTCTGCATGTTCATAAAGATACAGAGCCGAAGTCTATCGACGAACAATCTACACCTATGGAGGAACAAGCAACAACGTCCCAGCATACTGAAACTATCCCTGCTCTGCCCACATCAGAAATTTTTCTAAAATTAACTGAAATACCTTCACTTGATGTGTTCTATAGCCCTCTCCACAAGGTTGTAGTTAGAGGGCATAGAAAAAGGAGAAGGGTAGATAAACCTGAATTCCCACCTAGAAACAAGCTAATGGACATTGTATGGAAGAACATTCCTTTCAATCCATCCGAGAACTTGACTAGACTATCACATTTCGTGAGACCATACGCATCGGCCACTATGGACAAGGCTATTGAGGTCTCTACTTTACTAAGGGGGAAAGAGGAGAGAATTGTGCAGCTCGAACAAGAGCTCAAGATAGAGAAAGCAAGGGCAAACACGCAGGTGGCTAAGCAACTAACGCAATTGCAGCAAGACATGGAGGTCTTGAAAATAAGCCATGAGGCTGATATATCAGCCAAAAATATGCAACTCCAGGAAATGTAGCAATCCATGGAAAGATACAAGGACGTTCCCACTACTGAGGAGTTCATCAAATAGGCCCTGGAATTAAATTCCCTTCTGGTAAAACAGCAAGAGTATTTCTGCTAGAAGATGTCACACATTACTCCCTATCTGACTACTAGCAACCAGCTGACAGATAAGGCAATCGACAAGAGAACATAGTTTAACGATTTAAACACCAGAATCTCTGAGTTCATTGAATGGCAGGAAACAGAAGATGGAAGGAAAGCCAATCTACCCGAGATTGAAGAAACTCATAAAGACATTCTCTTCACAGATTGGGATGCCATAATCAAACAGGTCAAGCTAGCAGTCACAAGGGAAGCTAGAGTTTCAAAGAACATCATCAAAGCAGTGAATCACATCCTGTTCACCACCAATCTCACTAAAGAAAGCAATACGAAAGAAATACCCAATTTAACTTATCTATATAAAGACTGGCAAGAAAAGGCAGGGAGTCAAAGAGAGGCAATTACAAAACTGACCATGACCAACTAGGAGTCATATTGGCAGTATCTTGTTAAGCCACATAGCCAGATTATGACTCTCAATTGTTCCCTTCACACAACTCAAAGGATGTTGCCACCTCTCACCGATGCGATCTTCACAGGATAGCTCAGGACACATTTCGGGCCACCTCCTCAAATTCAACTGATGACCGAAATTTGTGATTTAAAGGACAAGCTGGGAGACAGCAAATCATCTTCTTAGTTTTGTATATTTAGCCTATGTTTATTTTTGGAGTTAGTTACCTAGTTAGGAGGAAGGTTGTTTGAAACCTGCTCAAAATTTGTATAAACTATTTTTTCACATTTAGTTAGAATAGTATTTATACACTTCTCATGCATTTAGAGAAGGGTCTAGAATTTTATCAAAAACATTTACAAAGAATGCACTATTGTAAGTTTGTGAATGCTTTGGTGAAATTATGGAACATGATCGTTTCTTTTAGATATCAGGTTACTTTCCTTTGTTGATGCACTATTGTACTCTTGGGAGACAATTTGATTTGAAGAAAGAAGTTGGTCTATCTGATTTGTCAAATGAGCAGGACTTCACACATATGGTACTATTATCGTGTATGATTGATTCTGTTTACATTTAATTAGTGGGAAAACTTTACTTTCATGAATTATATGTGAGATTTATTGTTTCTGTTAAGCGTTAATTGCACTTTTGTATGATGCCTAGTTGAAGTTGTGATTTTCATATATATCTCATTATATATGCGATATATTTTATAAATTCCTTTGACTAACTATTTAGTCAAAGGAATTATCTTTTATGTTATCATCTTTGTTTAGTTGTGTTCAATCTTTATTATCACATGTTAAACAAATATCTTTGTAGATCGCATACCACACAGGAAGACCTGGGTTTATATTAGAAAAAGTTAGTTAGAGAAATTGCATTATAGAATAGGTCACTTAGATTATCATTATTCTATTGCAAAGCACTCATGAACCACCCACTCTCATCTTAAAACCCTCACTAGGAAACTAGTCCCATTATCCCCAGTCAGAGCCACCACTTTCAATGGAAAAGGAGTTGTCTTAAGGTCTAGATCGGGTGGTTATCCCCCATGTTTCAGCTACAGAATTTTGAGGCTGCAACATTTTAGCGCTAGAAGGAGGGCATTCAACTTTGAATGGTAGATGAAGCTAAAAATCATTTGAAAAGCATTCATAAGAGTCAAAACCCCTCCAACATTTCTAAACCTTCTGAAACTCATTCAGAATCTCCCGATCGGAAGTCTGAAGTCTTAGAAACATCTACCTCATCTCCTGAAGTAGTAAGGCAACCACCTTCTCTATATTACACTCCCGAGTCTCCCAAAGTTCATTCTTTGATACATAAATTGGAATAGATATCCATTTCTGCAGATAAACCACAGAGACCCGAAGTGTCTGAAGAAAGTGTTACCCCCTTATTACAACAAACTGGTGTATTGACTAGACTGCAAAGTGAGAGACTTGGAGTTACCCCTTTCGAGTTCCCCATTCCTCCACGACATAGGAAAGTCACTTATCAACGTCTGAATTAGATACCAATGATATCACATTATCTTTCCATCCATTTACTCCTCCATCCACTTTTTTTCAATCCACAACTTCTCAAATATCCACTTCTCCAATTAGTACTACAATTGTTAGTACTAATCCAATAGTAAGTTCTTCACCATATGTACCTACTTCTAGACCGACCTTCCCATTTTCTTAGTCCCCAACTGAAGTTATGGCCAATCAACCTTGGACAAATCCTGGTGTTGTCCTAGTTTCAAATCCAAATGCACTCCCAGCGAACCCAAAAAAATGGCTACCTAAGTATAATCCTGACGATGCTCTCCCGACCAAAGAACATCTAAATAATTCTATGTTAGCCATGAATCTCAATGGGGTTGCAAATGAAGATGTTGTAATCAGACTGTTTCTTTATACTTTCCAAGGATCTGTTGGGTTTTGGTATTTCTCCCTCCCAGCAAGTTCAATTAGAGACTGGGATACTTTTCAAGAAGTATTTCTTGCAAAATTTGGTGATGACAGGACCATAGCATCTTTGATCAATGATATTTCTAATTTGAAAGCTAATCCAGATGAAAAGATCAAAGATTTCAACTCTAGATTTAATCAATTGCTAAACAAAATCCCAGATGCCTCTAAACCTGTTGTAGATGTGCAAATAGAATGGTATATATCATCTCTTCCTTCTAATATTGCAATTTTTGTAGATAGAGCCAGTAAGGCTACCCTTGTAGAAAATATGAAATAAGCCCTGTCTGTAGAAAGAAGAATCATAGCTTTGGAAAAGAGATCACAAACAAACAAAAGGAAGACCAAAAAAGTAACATTTAAGGATGACTCTAAGAAGAAAGCTTAAAAGTACCCTTTCGATCTTGAAGGCCTTCATAAAGTGTTAAAAACAATGTCTAACGAAATGGTCGAAATTAAAAAACAAGTTGCAGAATCCTCTGCTCCTAATCTGAAACATTTTCGATCATTCAAAAGGAACCCTTCTTCTGCATCAGAACCCCCAAAGACCATTTCAAATGTTGAATCCGACCAAGAAGCAGAAGAAAATTTTCCAAATGAAGAGGAAGTTGAAACGGAAGAAGAAATTGAATTAAACGGGATGTGGGATTTTATCCTCCCAACTGAAGAAAGAGGCACAAGCAATGCCAGTGACTACAAGAAGTAAAAAATCTCCTGACATGTCTATCACAAATCAAAAGCAAAAATTTGCTACTCCTGCATAGGAGAAAATAGTAGCTAAGAAATATAAGACTAGCCAAACCGATCCTATCCCTCCAAATTCCCCAAATGCCTCAAAAACATTGGTAATCTCATATACGATCAAATGCAATATAGTGGAAGACGTGACAAAGACTAGAGCTAACATCTCGTTGCATGAGCTCACTAAACTCAAACAACAACAGAAGGTCTTATTAAGGGAGTTGAAAGCAAATCCAGTATCTCCCCCTCCATCTGATGTAGTTACTCAAGCTGCCTAAAATATGGGAAAACCTCCCTCATCCTCAAACAAAGTAGATCCTTCAGATCTAGTTCTGATTGGTGATAGGTTTATTTCTCATTTTCATCCATTTTTTCTCACTTATGAAATTTTCAATAGGAATGTTCACAACTGCCTTGTTGATTCAGGAGCCTCCTCAAATATAATGCCAAGAGTTGTGTGTACCAAATTGAACATTACACCTCAAAAATCTGCAATGCACATAGTTCAGTTAGATAGGACAAAAGTCAAGGTTCTTGGAGAAATAGCATCAGTTTCAATTAGGCTTTCCTCTAATCCAAAAGTTTCACAAATAATTGATATTTTGGTGGCCAATATCCCTGAATTTTATGGTTTAATTCTCAGTAGGGATTGGTCTGAAAAGTTGCATGGTTATTTTGCAACTGATTGGTCTCACATGTGGTTGCCACACAATGGTAAACCAAACCAAATCAGGGTAGAACGAGATAAATTCACGAAATATATAGTCATCGACCTCAAGGGAAGCAATGAACTTGTTGCCTTCACTAATAATATCATTGGAAATTACTCAGTCGAGTCCTCTTTAGGATCCTTTAATGCTCAGAGGTCTCCCTTTTGAGATAACGTTGTATTTTCTCAAATCAAAAAAAATTCACAAACAGATACTTCAAAATGTCTAAATTTAGTAGATAAAGTTTCTAATAACTCTCTGTTCTAGACTCTCTATTTTGATGGTTCTAAATCAGAAGACGGCGCAGGCATAGGATGCATTTTGATCAATCCGCAAGGAGAGAAAACCATGCTGGTCTGCAGACTTGAATTCCAATGCACCAATAATATCGTTGAATATGAAGCATTGATCCAAGGACTATACAAAGCCATCAGTCTTAATGTCAAATAGTTGCAAGTCTATGGCGATTCGGAAATAATTGTGAAACAGGTGAGAAATACAATCCATTGTGTCTTTGGGCACCTTAAACACTATCAATATTTAGCTCAGAAATTGACTTCTCATTTTTTTGCTTTCAACATATCTTCAATCCCTAGACTACAAAACGCAAGTGCTGACTTACTTGCTAATGTGGAATCTAGGCTTGTATGCTCAGAAGACTTTAGTCCAAACAGATTTTCAATAGAATTAATATTTAGGCCACTAACTCCCAAGAATGTAACAAATCGGAGAGTATTCAACAACGATGCGTATATAGCTAATTTCCTTACATCAGAGGGATCGTATGAAGAACAGATCATATATGACCATGAGCATGATCTAGAAATCAAGCATAATCATGATCATAACCCAATCCCAAAGTCTGTGGTTAAAATCAAAGATCTTTATCATCTAAAGGATAGACTCAAGAAAATTACTAACTCCAAAACTCAAAGTTCTACTTTGAGATTTGAAGTAGTAAACCTAGGGTCAAACGAAAAACCTCAAAATATCAACCTAGGTCTTGGCCTATCATTTGAAGAAAGAATATCATTCATTAGGTTATTGAAGACATATAAATCCGTCTTTTCTTGGGATTATGCAGATCTCAAGACTTATGATGCCTCTATAATTCAAAATACCATACCCATGATTTTGAATGAAAAGTCAGTTCAACTGAAGCTTCACAAAGTTCACCCAAACCTTGAAAGTCAAATCAAATCGGAATTGAACAAGCTTCTGAAGGCCAAAATAATCTTCCCTGTTAAACATTCTAAGTGGGTATCAAATGTGGTACTCGTAAGGAAAAAGAACAGAGATATTAGGATTTGTATTGATTTTAGAAACCTGAATCAAGCTTGCCAAAAAGATAATTTTCCCTTGCCTACTATGGATTAGATATTGCAATCAGTTGCAGGTTCCGAATTAATGTCCGTTCTAGATGGAGTCTGAGGATATAATCAAATACTTGTGCATCCAGATGACAGATTAAAGACAACATTCAGGACCAAGTGGGGAACATATGCCTTTCAGACTCATTAATGCAGGTGCCACATTTCAACATGTTATGGACATTGCCTTTAGAGGTCTAATCAAAAAATTGGTAGTTATTTACTTGGATGATATCACTGTCTATTCCAAGGATAGGAACAATCATTTAAGTGACCTAAAACACATTTTTGAAATATGCAAGAAGTATGGCATGTGCTTAAGTCCCAAAAAATCCTATTTTGCTTTACCAGAAGGCAAACTCCTTGGGCTTATAGTATCCAAGAAAAGAATCTACATTGATCCTGATAGAGTCCAAGAGATTGAAAAAATTCCCCTCACACACAATAAAAAAATATGCAATCATTCCTAGGCCAAATAAATTTTGTAAAAATATTTGTCCCAAATTTTTCACAAATTGTTCTACCCCTTCAAGCAATGATAAGAAAAAATGCATTTTTCAGATGGAACAAGGATGAAAGAGATTCATTTGAGTTGATTAAAAAAGCCATTATTAATGCTCCCTCATTGACAACCCCGAACTTTCTCAGACCTTTTGTATTATATGCTTTTTCATTTGATACATCATATGCATTAGTTTTGACACAACTGAACAATGAAAATATCGAGTCACCCATCTCCTTTTTCAGTTCTAACTTGCAAGGCACCAAATAAAATTATTCAGCTGTAGCGAAACAAGCATTTGTTATTTTTAAAACTTTGAAACATTTCAAACATTTTCTTCTTAAAACCAATACAAAGATAGTTGTACCCTACCTTGTAGTAAGACAACTATTGATCCAAAGAGAAGTAGGGGAGAAAAGAGCTAATTGGGTAACTGCACTCCATGAATATGATGTAGAAATCTGGACAGCTAAAATTGTCAAGGGCCAAGGCTTTTGTAGGATGTTAACATGAGCTTCCCAGTTACCACGAGAAGAAGATCAAGGTAATGAAGTGCAAATATCATAGGTAGGCCTCAATGATACGCAATCACAATATGTTGATTTGAAATTTTATCTAAAAAACGGATATAACAAATTGAGCTTTAAGATTGAAATCAAATCAGTATGAACTAGTCAATGATGTATTGTTTAGGAATAATTATGATTCAATATTGTTGAGATGCCTAGAGAAACCTGAAGCCGAAAAGGTCATGCAGGAATTACATGATGGACTAGCTGGAGGACATTTAGGAGGAAACACCACTGCTCACAAAATCCTACATGCCGGGTATTATTGGCCAACGGTATTTAAAGATGCACATGAATATGAAAGGAAGTGAAAAAAATTGTCAAACCATAGCCAGAAGAGAAAGAAATCCAGCATTTAGTTAACATCCAACAACCATTCGAACAATGGGGATTAGACATAATTGTTGATATTGTTCCTAACTCTTCCAAACATCATAGGTACATCCTTACAGCTATTGATTACTTTACTAAGTGGGTAGAAGTTGTCCCATTAAAGATAGTTAATATAGAAAAGATTACAGACTTCATTGATCAGTACATAATTACCAGGTTTGGCTTACCCTCAGCTTTAATGTTTGACAATGCATCTTACTTTTCTGGAAATACAATGGTAGAATTTGCTCTTAAGCGAGGTTTCAAGTTGAAATATTCAGCCAATTATTATCCTCAAGGTAATGGATTAGCAAAATCAACAAACAAGAACCTCATTAGAATTATCAAAAGGACTATTGATCAAAATAATAGGAATTGGCACAAAGCATTAACATTTGCTCTATGGTCAGACAGGATTACTTAGAAAGCCTCTATTGGTTCTTCTCCTTTCGCTTTAGTTTATGGAAAAGGAGTTTTTCTTCCCACAAATGTAGCAATCCCATCTCTTGCCCTAGTACAATTTATCTATGAAAACCCTCCATCTTCTCTCTAGGCTAGACAATTTCAAATTCTCAAGCTTGAAGAAGAAAGAGAAAACGCTAAAGCAACCCACTTCCATCATCAACAATTAGTCAAAGCTTCTTTTGACACAACTTCTGCCAGTCAAAAAACTCTTGAAGTAGGTGACTTGGTTCTGAAATGGTACGAAGCACATCAGGAAAAGAGTAGACATACCAAATTCCAAAGACTATGGCTTGGCCCTTTTCAAAACATTGAAAAAATTGGACAATCAACGTATCTTTTACAAGACTTATCAGGTAAGAGGGATTCTTTGCCCATCAATGGGCAAATTTTGAAAAAGTACTTCTCCTAGGAGATAACCTCTTCCAATTTTGTAACATATTGCTTTCTAGGACAATAATGGTTAACTAGTATTTATTTTTGGCTTTTCAAAATAAAATCTTTGATAACATTTCTGTTTTTCGCTTTTATAAGAAAGTAAGAGTTAAAAGGAATAATTAGGACAGTTGAGTACTAAAGTAAACTTGATTTCTTTGGAAAAACTTGACCTTGCTCAAATAGTTATTTTACGAACAAACTCTTATCTTTATAGAATATGAAGGGTTTGTTATTAGTCAAGAAAAGAATATTTAACCTAGTAAGGACTTTTTGCAGATCATTATCTCCAAAAACTCTATCATTATCACCCAAAACTCTCAAAAAATCCAATGATCCACCCCATCTATTAAACTTTTCCTTTTTGAGAGTGTAATTCTAAAATATATAAACTTAAAAGATACAATGTCTCATTACGTGCTTGTTTGCCATGTTCATAGGCAAGTGATTAAAATTGATATTACCAATACTGCATATCAAACAAGGTAATAGCTAATGATCTCCTCAATCAGAAGACAAGGGGTCTCATCAAGAGCCAGCTTGTTCAGTTTAGTTACAAATAGTGAATGGCATTGCCACTTGTACGTTACCACGCCTAGACAATGTCTTTTAAGAAACCAAAAAATAAAAAGATTACATTCAAAAGGGGAAAAGGGGACAAGGTCCAAGTGAATATCATTTTGAAATTTGAAAATCCATATAGATGGGATAATGAATCATTGTTGGTTAAAAGATAACCCTGTCGAAGCTATGAATGCTTGCTAGCAGTAGAGGCTCTATCTGTGATAAATGAGTAAAAACCAAAAAACTAATCTGTAGAAAACACCTACTATATTACTTTAAACTCTATTGGCTGATGCGAACGTTTATACTTCTATCATTACAAGAGTAAAGTAACTAAGTAATTAAGCTTATCAAGTAATGATGATCCCAGAAAAATGTTGTTTACCTTATAATTCATGTAATCATTATTCTTATAACTCCAATTACTTTGAAAGTTTTTTAGAAATTTCAGAAAACTACTCAGAGATAACTGGTTCTCCCAAGTGAATCGCCAATTGTTGTACTACGAAACAACCCCCCCCCATTTATAAAGAACAATAGCTAGGGTTAGAGTTATAAATGGGGACCCTTTTGAATTTTTATGCTTAGGATAATAAAACCTAACTCTAATAAAACACCTAGCAAAACCTTGCAAAACTAACCAAGGATGAAATCCATATCGCAAATTGCGAATCACACTTTTCCCCATGATTATGTTAAAACACCTTCGAAAAATTGCGAAATGTGATTAAGTCTCCTGCTGCGATAACATCACCTTGTCATTTCGCAATCGCATTTCGCACTTCACACAGTTCACAAGAAACTTAACCATGCCATTAGAACAACCACAAACGATTTGCGAAACGTGATATTGCGATATCCGCAATCGCATTTCGCTTGATGCATACAGTAGCACTATATTGTATCCCTTTTAAGACCGTGATGCGCGATTAAGAGTGGTAAAACGTGTGGATAATTATGGTTTAAATACCAAAACAAATGAGTTGACAGGTTAATCAAAATTTAGCGGCCCAAAGAAGGATAACCATTTTCTAGGTTATGGGTAGTTATAACCGAGTATCTCATTAACACCTTTCTCACGATCCAAAGTCATTTCAGAGAAGATTTCAGTCTTAATTACTAGATATCGTCTACACTAATATATCTTGTCTGTTTCAGGCAAGTGACAAAAGACATGTCACTAAGAAAGTGTAGGTTTTAAACCCGTACAGAAATTACTTGCATACGAATTCTAAAACACAGAAAATAAACAATGCAAGAGCATAACACATAAAACACATATACACAAAGATTTTCCCCTGAATCCTAAAACCAGGACTACCAGCTTGATTTTTCATTATGTTCAATGTTATAATACATATTTATACATGTCGAAGCATCCAATACCATGGACCGAAAACCATCACGTCCAAAAACATGTGCGAAAATCATGCACAAAACCATAGGTGGGTCGCGACCTAACTTTATAGGGTCCCAAACCAAAAAATTTCAGGGCATTGCTTGCCGGGGCCACGCATAAAGTGGGGTTACATGGGTTGGTGTGGCCGCCAAACCCCCTGTGACCCCCCCCCCCCCCCAAAAACCCCCCCCCACGCCCCCCCGCTACACAAATTCAGTGCAAGAAGGGGGAACTCCACCCCCCCTCTAACCCCTCTAAGTTAACTATGTGGTGCTAGTTGTGAAAAGAATATAACACAACCCAAACATTCTCCCAACTTGTTGTTTTTTCTTTCCATAGGGGGCCACGAGAGCTTAGTCATTGTTTCCAGGCCCTGAAAATCGCCGCATTGGTCTCCCTAACACCAAGAGAACTTCTCAGAGCTCACATATTTTGTCAATGCATCTATAGTATTCTTCAAAGTGTCCACCTTTACCAGCAACACCTTTTTGTCTTCTATCATATCTCTCACAAAGTGATGCTGAACGTCAATGTGTTTGGTCTTTGAATGATATGCGGGGTTCTTTGCCAAGAAAATTGCACTTTGGCTATCATAGTCTATCCTTATAGCTCCTTGTACTAACCCCATACTTGAACACAATCTTTGCAACCAAAATGCTTCCTTGCTTGCATGAGTTGTTGCCATGTATTCTACCTCTATAGTTGATAGTGCCACTACAGATTGTTTCTTATTCATCCAACTGACTGCACCTCCAAATAGGTTAAACACATACACACTTGTAGATCTTCTCTGATCTAGATCTCCACCCGAGTCTGCATCAACAAAGCCACGAATATCCAACATTCTATCCAATCCTGATCTTCCTTGATAGCACAAACCATAATCACTAGTGCCATGAAAATACCTGAAAACCCGCTTCACTGCTGTCTAGTGCTCCTTCCCTGGTTTTGACATAAACCTACTCAATACTTCCACTACATGTGTAATGTCTGGTCTAGTATAGACCATTGCATACATCACGCTATCGACTACACTTGCATATGGAACACGAGACATGTCCTCTTCCTCTTCTTGTCTCTTGGGACACTGTTCAGTAGATAACCTCACACCTACAAGAATAGGAACCTTCACTGGTTTACTATCCTGCATATTAAACCTCTGCAGTATTGTCTTGACATACTTCCTCTGGTTTAACCAGA